>VYZT01020526.1:0-15120 GCA_013400735.1 Pomatostomus ruficeps
ATCTTCCCAAGCTGTTAGCACAGATGGGGCAGTATTATTTATCTCCTACCATGGCTCATCCTTGATAACTCCCTCTGGGGGCTCTCTCTGTTAATGGGCCATCAAGGACCCACTGAATGACTCACAAATTACATCATCCCATTGTGAGGCGCCCCACCCCGGGGAGGGACCAAGCATTCCCACCTGGAGATAATCTGAGGTTTTGGAGCACTAAGGGGCCCTACCTATTGAATTCCCAGAGGACAAGAGTTACCNCTGCTTCAGCAGAACCACTCCATCAGGACTGCAGCCACCATTTAATTGGGCTGCTACCACCACCCTGAACAACAGGGTGTCAGGTTGTGTCCTGACTCTGTCTGCGTTTTTGTACTATTGCATTTATTTTCATTTTCCTACTAAATTGTAATCCTGACTTGTGATCTCCCACTGGTTTGTTTTCAAAGTAGTACAAGAAACCTGTAGAAGACTCAACAGTTACTTGAAGGTGATTAAGCCAAAACCAACAAGTACACAGCACAGTTCCATTTTTTATGTATAAATATGTACGTTCAACTTTAGATTTTCTGTTAATACCGTTCAAATGGCATTTACATATCTTTCTACCACATTTATTTTGATTTATAATTTAAAGGACACCTGCAAATAATACTTTTATGTCAGATATAAAATGTGAAATTACTGTATCTGAAGACATGAATATGCAGGCAGTCAATAAAACTAGCTCAATAAAAACCAGCTTGCAACAAAGGTATAGGAGAAAAGCATATTTTTATCCAACTTCATTGATTTATTCTTGGGAATTACTTTTAAAAATTACTTCAGAAAACAAAGTTCAGTAAAACCACAAAGGGAATTTAATTCCACCATCTGTACAAGGCCCTAACCTTTGCCAGGACAAAAGCTAGAGAAAAGGATTTAAAAACAAGTACTGGAACAAAATACAACCTCTATGATTCAGGGAAAAATTGAACTTTATATTAATATGATACAAAAGCAGAAAATAGTGATGTTGTCTTCTCACCCAAGAACTTTGAGGAACAAAGCAATATATATGTGAATAGAACCTTTCTCCTGGATGACAGGAAAGTCCCAGGCTAACTTCTTCTCTTCTGTACTATCAGCAGCGTATAAGCCTTAGACATAACATTTGGATCCAGTGGTTTTCCAGATTTACTGGAAGTGTAAACTGCCTCCCAGAAATGCTAACCAGGATGGATTATTTCTGCAAAAGCCTGTATTACAGTATATTAGAATGGAAGAAATGCTCTATGCCCTCAGTACCAAAGTTCTGTTCTACCACAACAAGTATTTTTTCTGGAATACACATATTTGACTATATAAAAGATTTTTGATGACTTCCCCTCTATTACTGTTCCTAGTAGCCATAGTGATGGCTTGCAATACCTCCTGTGATTTTCCAGCTCTCTTGGTCAACTTGTTAGATTTTATTAGCATATCAGTAAGTTACATAAAACCCTTATGGTGGATATGACTGAACAGACTCACAGACTTTCTTTTTAACTGACCTTTTGGTAAGCTCAAGCAAAAATACACACCTCATTAAAAATTTACTGTACAAAAGTCAGTGCATATTAAATCAACTTGCTTCATAAAAATGTACTTTTGCGGAAGAAATAAAAGGCTTAAAAAAACTCCATGAGTTACAGTTTTTGTGATCTGCTGGGTTTTCTGAAATTCCAGTGCAACAGGAGTCTCAAAAACAGAATGGAGTTTTGCAGGTAGGGAAACAAGTATAAACAAACACACTGATAAACTAACCTGTTAAAGATTTCCTAAGCCTTTCTCTTTTTCATACAGTAAAACTGAAATGCAAAATGCATCTCATAATACACTGTAGTAAATTCAATTTCAATAAACTTGAAAACATGATCATTGATTTCCATCCTACCTCATAGTGAGTGAGATCAAAGACTCAACTAGTCATTAGCAGATGCCTGGAGAAGAACAGAAAGCCTGGGCTAACTGATAATTTTAGTGGCTACTCTTTGAATGGTCAGTGATTTAGATCTCAGAATTTTTCCAGAAAACAGTCAGCAGTGTCATACAAGATGATTGTCTATGCTGAAAATAGTGCCTTCTAATAAGGATATAAAAAACACAATCACAATACAGACAATAACATATTAGTAATGAAAGAAAATAGTCACCAGTTAACACTGAAAATAATTCCAAACACACCAAATTTATATACAGTAGAAACTGTTTCGATTACCAGTAGAAAGAGTTAGGTGAAGGGCTTGAAGCATTTGACAGCTATTTAAAAATAATTTAATTTTTAAGGGTTATAATGCACCAAGTAAAACTCGAAACTTTAAGAACCAGAAAAGGAACTCTATGTAAGTGACCACTATCTCAAGTCCTCTATCAGAGGCAAGTTTTGCGAAGCTGTAATTTGTGGCAGGAGACTGACTGAGGCATGACAGTGACACTCTACAAAGCAATATAGATAAACCGTGATATTTTCCAAACTGACATAAACTAAAAAAATTTTAACTGAGACAGCCCTTCCAGACATTTTTTCCTGCCAGAGTAGGACAGTGCTGAGGCAGCATCAATTTCTACCTCCATGTTTAGTCTGTTTAAATAACTTAAACTGCTAAAATATGGAAAAGGTACTGTTAATTAAGAAATTAATTGCAAAAAACTCCACTGCTGCTCATATGGAGATTTCCCATATTCTATATCGCACGATGAAACAGTACAAATTTTTCCAGACTTCCAATGCTACTGTTGCATAAAAAACATACATGTAGGGAAGACAAAATTGTTCCATATTTTGAAAAAAATAAAATAGAATTAAGTGATGTCATGATAGCCTTTCTGCATGTCTGAATTACAAGACAGCAGGTGATACACTTACTGTATAAAAGATCGAAAATTGGAATTAAGATCTAGTAACAGAAAAGAACTTTTAAAAGAAATCCAGTTTTGAAAATGGTTCTAGAAGATATGTTAGAAATGTAATGGGAAGTCCTGTAGTAAACGTTTGAGCACCAAACAATAAGTATCTTCAAGACCATTCACAGCAGCTCAAATTACTGATCTGTGATATCGACTATTAATGCCTATTTTTTAAATATTGTTAGTAAAAAATAAGCATCATCTCACATACAAGACACTGTAATGTGTCAAAATCAAAACTTTTAGTTAGTTACACAAACCTTTACTAGCTCTATCTAAATGCTGAAAATCCTCAACAAAATTCAGGACATCCTGATAGCTTTCTTCACACACTTCTACGAGAAAATGGAGCAATGTTGTTTTCTGGTCTGCCGACTTTGTGTCTTTCAGCTGGGTGGGAAAAAAAAGAAATGTGAAAACAAGGAGAAAAATTTTATTTCTGACCATTTTAATAATTAATATATATTGGAACACATATATACCAAAACCCAAAAATATATTCTAGGATCCTTACTGTATGCAATGTTATAGAACATGTTACTTCTCCTGTATTGGGAATCTCAGTGAAAGACATCTCAATAACACCACAAAAAAATTCTACAATGTGACACTGTGATACATGTGATACACTGTGATCCATAACAAAAGCCAGCTATAAATATGAACCTGTGTTATAAACATGTATATAATTTTAATACATCAGCACTTAATGAATGAGTATTACCATATCAATATCATATCTCTCTTCTGAGAATACTCATGGCTGTTCTGATGTAGAACTATTAAAGTCATTTATTGTGTACTTTTATTATCTGTATACATCAATTCTCTCTCCTATATCTAGTACTCCATAACTATCTTCAAAATCTTCATATTCTATATCTTAATAAATTATTTCTCCAAGATAAATTCTGACTTTTGATCCTGCACTGCAACGTGCTTATATCAATTACCTTCACACTGTTTTCATAAATGTACTTTTTGTCTTATGCATTAAAAATACAGAGAATATAACCAGACTTAGGGCATATTCTTGTAAAATCATACTTAAGTAAATGCATGTAATTGGAGAAAGAACCTTTAGTATCTTCCTTCTGAATATGTTTCTCAACAAGTTTTTAACTTAATCACTTCATCTACAATGTACTAACTCTAGGTGGATGACTCATGCTTAAAGTTTATTTTAGACTAGGGAAAGTATATAACTTATTCTCTATGAATATTTATGTCATAGGTATCACATTCAACACTCAAAAAGCACAGTGAAAGAATTCTGAAACATGGCAGAGTAAGGCTGATTAGTTTCATGAATGTAGAAGTTAATGTATTGTATTTTCTCTTGTGCAAAAAGGTAAAGAAACAGAAAGACAAAGAGTACATACAAAGTTTCAAATAATTCCTTGCTTGTAAGAACTATATGTGCATTCTGAAGATTTTGCAGTAACCCCCCAGAGAGCACAGGAAAAAATAACAACAGTAAATATGGGAGAGGTAATTAGCATTAGAATGGATTATAAATTAGCACCCAGAAGAGTATAGACACCTTCTTGTATATACCTTATACAAAAGTTGAAAGAATGAAAATTTAAGAAAAATTAAAAGAAGTGAGAAACTGATGAAACTGAGCAACATAAGAGAATCACATAAGCAGTAAATTCATGTCCAAGAGAAAACATAACTGTATTAAAATATATTAAAACGTGATAGATGTCTTAGAAGTGCTCAGACATGTTAAAATTACAAAACTACTATGATCACAGTGATAAGGTCCTTATATAACCTTATTTTACATTGGGTTTTTTATTATTCCCTTAAAATAGAATCACTTAAAAGTGATTTCATGCAAGCCAGTCTCAAGATATCTATTCATGGATTAGCTGTACTGTCCAAACTATCAACTAATGCTAACAATAAGAAAAAAAAATAGTAAGCAAATAATTAACTGCAGGAAAAACATCAAAACCAGAGTATTTAATAAAATACATAATAGCATAATAAAAACAAAAAAAAGTGAATGTAGTACTCAACCTGGACATTTTAAAACTCACTTTACATAGCGAGCTGAGATTATATCCAAAGGTCTGTGCATTCCGAGAACCTGCATTCATGTAGTTTCCCATTAACAATACTAGTTCCAGCAGCTTGCTAAAGCTTTTACTCTTCTTTATCTCTTCACAGGCAGCACTGACAGCCATGATGTCAGGTTTGATGTTGTTCACCTGCTCCTCAAACTGAAGCTTAAAAAGAATAGCACTGAGCCGTGGCCGTAGTCTCTTCACGTTGCTCATCTGATTGAAAAGGAAAATAGAAGATTTCCTTTAAAATTCATGGTACACTTTGGTTCTGTACAAATGCATACACTCTGAAATGATTTATTGGTGTGACAGGCTTGAAGAAGCAATATATCTGCTATAACTGATAGCAAATGAATGAATGAATGAGAGACACTTGGGTAAGCAACTGAAATCCCATTTTGTGGTTAATAGGAACTGCCCCCATCCTTTCCAAATAACTAGTATGTATAAGCAATAAAAGATAAAGTGTCATCATATATCACATCTGTCAACTCATATACCAAATCCTGTAAAACTAATCCAAGTTTATGACCCAGTAGTTGCAAAGGAATGAAAGTAGTTCACAAATTTTGTATAACTCTGGATGTATCAAAACAAGACAAATCTTATTTTCTGCTGCAAATATTTGAAAGCTGACGTCAGTAAGAGCTTATTATAAACTTGCAGGAAAGTAACAGCTTCAGCTATGAAACACTTAATATAGCATACACTAATATATACCAATATCATACTCCCTACACTCCTGTATACTAACCTAATACAGTTAATTAGGTGCAGCTGAATGCTCACAGGGAAACAGCTTCTGTAGATCATATACAAAAGACTTAGCTTTTTCTATGGTTTACTGATCATGTATTTTCAACAGCAATTTTGATTTCTTATGTACTAGGTCACTGAATTCTCACTCCAGACATACTTTGCACATTGTTTACTACATCCACATTAGAAACACTAAAAAATTATTCCACGATCTGCTTATTTTTCCCTATGCCTGTTTTTTCACCAATTTCATGAATTCCATAAGATCTCCTTCCTCCTACTTGTCTTCTTCCTTCTCAAGGCAAGGTACAAGACAATAATTCCTTGACAATTCCCAAAATCATAAACTAGGTTTTGTTTTGCTTTCTTTCTTAATAATGAAAACATTATTGTTTCCAGCTATCAGTACTTCTCAATGCAAGAAAGAAGCAATAATAATGGCACTTCTACAAAGCAGTAGGCTTCATATAGTGGCCTTAAACTTTTGCCTTTAAATTGTACATATCCCCCTCCAAATCACAGTGATACCTAAGGTTTTACAGAATATTTCTCAACACAGATCTAGTCTATCAATGTGAAAATTCCTCTGACAGTGCAATGTTCATAAGTCATATGGTACTGATTATCCCAAGAGACTCAGTGAAAAGGATAATGGTGACACTCCATCCGTTTTCAGTGTAAAGTGAAACTGAAGGCTGTCTAATCTAAAGGGTTTGATACAGAAACAGAAGAGGACGGAATTTACAATCTATTTTATTGGTTTTACTGTGACAGTAGAAGAAAATAAAATCAAGTAGAGTTAACATTTTATGTTACTAGGCCATTTCAGAAATACCTGCAAAGCTGTGGAGCCACCTGATGATGTCTCATTTAGGTCAACACACCATTTGCATTTTAGTTCAGGTAAGAAACTATGGCACTCCCCAGGCAGGCCTGCTAGGCCGAGGGCCTGAAGGAGAGCCACACAAGAACACACACAGACGCAGCAGGAGAGAGAGCAGGAAGAGAGAGGGCAGAGCCCTCCGACTTTATTTATATGTTTTCACACATCACCGTGGATTGGAGGTAGAAATCACCACCTCCTATAATCCACTTGGTCAAAGTATTTGTCAATCATATTTCTCCATCCGGTATACCGGAATTCGTAAACACAGATACAATTTAGGAAAACATAGATAATAGAGAGAAAACAAGTCATGGCCATGAGAGAAAGTCTAACAAGAAAACACTGAACACTGCAAAGTCAGGGCAACAAGAAACCTTGGTGTAAAGTAAGAAATCCTTTCCACTAACCATACTTTGGTTTTCATCATAGAGCACAGCACATAATCAGGATGTCTTTCAGATTAAACTAGGTTGAAAATGCACTGTTGCACTTAAGTCCACAGACTGCCTCCTGCCTGGGCCTCAAGTGAAACACTTAAAATGTACACTTTCAAGATTATTAGCTCAATACCAACTGTAGGCAGAAATTCTGTTCTTATCATACATGAAATAGCATCCAACAAGTGTGGTAAAATTCCTACTTAAGAATGGATAAATAAGGATAATGGGACTTGAATTTGAACAGGGCATTTCACAGCAAAATAGAAACAGAAGTACCTAAATTCCACATGAAATTAACACTGTACTCTTACAACTTTATACCTAATTTAAGAACAACAGCTTAAAAGAACATTAAGGTAGTGGACAGATTCTCCCAGGTCTATCGGGAGGAATCATTATAAACTCCTTTTCCTCAATTATCTTACTGAATTTGTGTATGTATTGCTACTTCTCAGCATCTTGAGAACAATGTTTTTAATTTTAAATTTTGTCCTAAAGTTAGCCAGGAAAAATTTGAGACTAGACTAGAAAAAAAAAATCACAACGCTCCATTGAAATTACCCAGATTTTTAATATTTAATACCCTACTCACGGTGCAATAGAGATGATCATTAGTATTAAACCATAGAAACCAAAGAAATGCAGTGTAAGTTGCATTGCTTTTAAATGGTACTAAACTCAAGACACTACCGAATCAGCAGAAGTTGCATCTTTTATTGACTCGGCTTTTCAGACAGGCAGATCCTTGAAACTGAAATAGTCATGCACTTTAGACCACAAAGATGTGTTGCACAAACTTGGGCATGCACATCTGCATAAAAGGTAAAAAGTTTTCACCAGAACCACTTGAACTACAAAAAAATAAGACATCCGGTATGTAAGTGTCTAATTCTTAAGGATGAATGCAGAAATATGTAATCTAAAAATTTAGAAACAGGAACACATGCCAGAAACACAACAGAAATCCCACTGGGATTGTTATTATTATTACTATTCTTATTACTATTATTGTTGTTGTTGTTCAAAGTGCTCTGATATCCATGCACAATGCCTGTTGTTGATATTATTTCTTTACCTGTTTGCAAAGTAGTCATTGAGAAGGGAAGAGATAAGAGTTCCCTTAGTAATATATGGCTTTCTTTGTAACATGTAGTCCCCAGTTATACTCAAACTGTAAAATCCCTGCACCCTACTACAAGAGATGCTAAGAATTTAAGTGTTGCAATGCTGACCAGCTTATGTTAACACCCTATATTTTTTATAATCAGCATATAAGGACATAACGTTACTTTTTACTACTCTTGATAGAGGAATTCTGAAAACAAACAATCCGAATAACTAAAAAGGGAAGTTTGAAATAGAAATCTATACATGTCAGAGAACTCAGTATACAGGTAATGAATTGTTCTACTTTTTAAGTAATAGTCCACAAGAAGAGTCTCACTACAAGCAAGTCCAATAGGGAACTGACTTATGAGTTGAGCTATCCAGTGGTAGCTCTCACAGATCTCACATTCAACAGCAAAGACAGGTTTTTCTCTATATATAGCATAAATCACATGGCAACTACAAGAATGTGCAATCTGATATATGCGTACCTTCACTATCTTTTTTGTTGATGTCAAGTAAAGGAAAGCATCTCAGAAGTTCCACTGACACTACATTTTGATCACTGAAGGGGATTCATTCCTGTCACAAGCTCATAGAGAAAAATACTGCAAGTGCTTCAGTTTCATACCTTCTTTAAAAGGAGCAACAGTGCTGAAGCTGTCAGACCACCTGAAAACGTCCCCATCCAAAAAGTAAAATAACGGCCAAGCTGACTAAAGAGAGCAAACTGGAACACCATTCCCTGTAGATAATGTATGTCTTTCACCACTGCAGCATCAGTGAACTCTAAAGAGTGCAGGATTGAAAAGTGGGAATTCCTGACACTTATCTTTAGACCCAGGCACTTGAAACGCAGAAAAATAAATCAAATAAGGACGGACTGATACCTTAACAGATATTTTATCATGTTTAAAGAAGATAAAAGAACATCCTGCTCAACTTGAAAAGGACAACCAACATGCCTAAATCTTAGTGAAAAATAGCAGCATTCTGGAAAGATCAAACATTATTTCAAAGTATGGGAAGTGAATTCCCAATAAAAAATAGTATTTTTGTTGAAATGTTTCTATGGATATGTGGAAATAGTACATCTTTCTTCACCTTTGACACACTCTTTTTCCTCAAGTAAATGATAATAAAGTCAAGAACTGCCAACACAAAATTACAATTACTTAAGAGAAATCAAGTGTATATATATAAATATATATATATATATATGTATACATGCAAACAATTGAACTAATGACTTTTCAGCCTTATTAGCAGTGATAAGAGAGCATGTTCAGTTACTGTTTCTCCAGCCTGAATTATAAACAGCTTGAATTTGTGCTACTGATTAAGTTTCTTGAAAATCCAAGATTTTCCTAAAGGATATTCAGGCCAGAATAGAAGACAATGTATTGTAAGTGACATGGGGACAACACCTATCCATTACCTCCTAGCAGCACACAGGCAGCCTTCTCTTGTCTTGTGGATGACAGTGCACTGATACATAGTGCAAAAAATCCCTGGGACTGTTTTGGATTGCATTATGTTCAACAAAGATGGACAAGCAAGGTCAGTGAGCAGATCTCAGCATTGCCAATGGGGGATACAACACAGCTGTCAAAATAAACTGAGCTTACAGTCTTCATGATGAAATTCACAGAAAGGTAAGTTCTATGAAAAGAAAGCAGTCATTTTTTTTTGCCTTATCCAAAAAATACAATTAGATGTACTGACAACTTGATCAGTATGGAATGCAGACAGCATTTGTTTCTCCAAGTTGAAAACAGATAATCATGTTTTCCTTAAAAGGAATCTTCCAAGAAGCGGAGGGTCTGAATTTCCCAAATTCTTCTATTTTTAGCAGGCCTAACAGATGTCTGAAAGGCTATTTTCATTAAGACACCTATGGAGCAGATGCTACTAGACTGAAAAGCTTTCCTCATGGGAAACCCAGTCAAGAGTTTAATATAGGTAAAAATCCCCTGTAAAACCTCTAATTCATACAGGTAGGAAAAATAAATAAATTAACAGGAGAAGTCAAGGGCAGATATGATTGACGAATTTAAAATCAAATAATATAATATCATACCAAATGAAGAAAAGTTTCTAGAAGTAAATCAGCTATAACTGTATTCCAGATGGAAAAATCTGATAAGCCTAACTTTAAAATAAATGCTTCATTTTCTGTCTGGCTACTACCAGGAATACACCTCCTAATGAAAAGCAAGTCTACTATAAGGAATATCCCAAAATAAAGGTCATGAGGTGCAGACACATGATCAAGGTCTGGATGAGAATGTCTCAAAACCATGACAGCAAGTTTAGTACTCCCCATTAGGTCGAACCATCATAACAACTCCCACATAAAAGTGGAATTTGATGTTACATAGCTAGCAGCTGATTCTGATGTCTTTGATGTGACAGACATGACCCATTTCAAAAAAGCTCAGGCCCTCAGCAATTCATATCTGGTATCATCTTCTATACTGATCCAAAAAGGTGTGTCCCAGTTAATTTCGTAAGAAGGAAGGTATGTGTTTATTATGATGACAGTACTGGTAAAGAAAAAACATTCCACTGTAGAGCCTCTATCGTCCTGTCAATAGCAAATTCAGTAATGACTGGGGAATTTTTATCCATATGGTTATTTGGTGTATTTGGAACCACAGTTAATCTGTGGCACAAACAGTCTGACATGAAATGTCACATAAGTGAATGCTGTAGAAGACACCTTGCATGTCTTGGAGAAAGTTCCTCAGTTCTACAAAATTATCACAGAGAACGCAAATCCTAAAGCACTTGAAGCTGCATTGAGCTCTAAAGTCTGAAGCTGGAACAGGTGAAATATCTACATAGTAATTTCAGGCTCTAGGGATTTAAGAGGTACTGATCAGCCTCAAGGTTCTTTTAGCATAGCTGCCATACACTAGTCAGCCATTTGGATAGCTCACTCAATTTAGGCAGCTAAATTCCAAGAAACCCTTAAAGTTGCTGAGTCAAAATGGCAGGACCATGGTAGTCCTTTACAAAAATGTGTAAAGTGAACAGCTGGAAACAAAAGATGGGGACCCTTCAGAGAAATAATATTCCTGCTATGAAGCTGTAGAGATATCTGCCAAGAGGAGAACTGAGATAGCCTGTGTGTGTGCTAGAACACACAACAACCACCCACCTCCAGCCATCTGGATTATTATCAGACAACAGTAAGACAAAATTTTTTAAACTGTTCTTTAGATTAACTACCTGAAATGGTTTTACTGGAACTAAACAAAGATAAGAGTAAGACCTGCTGGTACTGAAGCATTTACAGGAGAACTCCTCTATAATAAGGCATCACAATCTTTCACTGATGTAAAGGAAGTAACATAAGCCAATCCAATGGCAATTGCAAATAGTCAGATCAGTGCAGATCATGATGGCCACTTTCAGAAGGTATTTCTGGAGCTTTGTTCTCCACCCTTACCTAGGTTCAAGGTTTGAAATATGTCAACATTACAGGAGTTAAGGATGTTCTCCTTCTCAACATAAATAACTTGATTGCAATTTGCCATAAAGATTTTTTAACTCTCACAGATGGCATATAATAGAACGTTACGTTTTGGCAACACTCTTGGAAAGGCTGGAAATACTGATAGAGAACACTGACAAGGCAGAGCAGCAGACACAAATGACAACTAGAAGACACAGAAGATAAGATTTGCAGATAGAAATTAACACAATCAAAATATCTCACAGCCCAGATGCACCTCAACACTTCAGAATTTTAAACAGACTGAAATGTCACTAGGTATGGATATGTCCAAGCATCAAGTATTATGAAAGGCAGAGTACACATCTGCAGAATCAGTGATAGTACGATATTTTCCAGACAACAGTGAAAAAACATTAATACATTTTGACTTATCCTCAATGAAAACATACAGGTAAAACTATCAGCTGAATATGGAATTGATCAATTTAAGTGTCTGTTGAATTATTTAAAGCAAACTAGCCTTCATCAGGCTTCACTCTAATCTTCAATTTACTCTAGTGAAATCTTTTCCTTTGGTACAAACTCATTAAAAACACATCCATCAATGAACAAGCTGTGAATCCACACGAGGATTGCTTGCCAAATTCTATTTGGGTTAGCTGTCAGTGAATTTCACAAGGTCTGAGCATTAATTATTTCTGAAACAATATTTTGTAATTCCCTCAATTTTATCTTTGAGCAATTATAAGTGATCAAGGAAAAATCTGTTTATTTTTTTATTATCAGATACTATGGAAACACCTTTCCAAATGTTTCAGGTTATAAAAAAAGAAATATAGCAGGAGCTATCACATGTGGCTCTTGAGACAGTATTCTCATATGTGAGAATGCTAGTAGACTTGCCTACACCTGAGGTCAAATGTCTACTAAAAGCATCCTGTCAAGTATTAGAAACTTTTTACATTAGAAGTGCTTATAAAAAACATCAAAATTGTGATTTCTTAAATGGAATTGCATTTACTGAATTGAAACCATATAATAAATTTAATATGGTCCAGGACCGTTTTATACCACTAAGGATTGCGGGTACTGATGAGTCTACATAAAATCATCACCTTTTATGTTGGAAGGAATCTTAAAGGTCATCTAGTTCCAACTCCCCTGCCATGGGTAGGGACACCTTCCACTCAACCAGGATGCTCTGAGCCTCATTCAACCTAGCTTTGAAAATTTCAAGGCATGGGGCATCCACAACTTCTCTGGGCAACCTGTTCCAGTTGCCTCATGCTGAAATTCACTACCGGATTCAGCTCTATGCACGTAGAATTATCAATTCAGAACCACTTTTTGGAATGGTACCTAGCACAACAAACAGTTAAAATATGTTGGCATGAATAGGTCTGAAGCCTTAGCATTGCTGTGTGGGCAAAAGAGGGAGGAGAGACACATGTGTGGTGCTGCAGAGCTGGGCAACTACAGTTACAGGACACTCTTAGTTGGAGCAGCAAGAAAGCCTAGATTATCGTAACAGCACACACCCTCTAAAATATTTTAAGTATTATGGCACCCATCTAAATAAAATGCATTCCAAAATAACTTGGTGAGGGGGCAGGGGAGAAGGTGGCAAAGATCTGGAACCATCTGATATGGGACCAAACATTGCCATATACCTCCGTGCCTCCAAAAATGCCCTGAAATGTCAGACCTAGAGGTGCAGGGATGCCAGATAAAGGGCATCAAAACCGTGACTTCTTAAATGAAATTGCATTTATGGATATCAATACATATAATAAATTTAATATGGTCCAGGACCATTTTACACCACAAAGAATTAAACTGTAAATAAACAAGTGTACATCAAATCACAGAATGGAATTCTATGAAAATTCAGAACATTCAAGTCCTGAACAGCTGGAAGATGCTTGTACCCAACTTCCTTATGAATAATATATTGACCAGTGGTATGATAACAGTTCAATGAAAACCCATTAAACAGATTACTGCACTCAGAGTATCCATCATGATCAGTAAATCTAACTAGTAGTTATTATATCAACTTCACTGAAAACAAATTAGATTAACATTACTAAATGATGTACTCCTTAAACATTTCTTTGATACAATGACAGACATTACACCAAAAATTAGAAAAAAATATTCTCTAAAACAATACTTTTTTTTTACTAGGAAGAACTACCCACAAAACAAATTGACATTGCTAAAAGTCTTAAAGCAACATAATATTTATACTGTGCATTGAAGAAAGCACCAGGTAAAAAATGTAAACAGCACCAACACACAACCTTCTGTCAACAGTCACCAAGGTGAACATCTAGATGAAACTTCATTTACCTCTAGTGAGTTTCACATTGCAAGCGTGCTGTCATAGGACTACGCATTTCTAAACACCAAGATAATCTTCCATTATTAACAAGTCTTATAGAAGATTCAGCATGGTGCTAGTAATGACAAGGCTGTGCATTCAATCCCTATATGAGCCATTCCCTGAAGAGTTGGACTTGATGATCCTTGTGGGTCCCTTCCAACTGAAAATATTCTGTGATTGTGTGATAATCAATGAAACCTCCAAGAAAATAATACGAAGGTTAAGGGAGTTTTAAAAAAAATTTAGAGGAAGTTTATTGCAGTAAGTAAAACCAAGCACAAAATAACAACTATGGTAAAACAAAATGAATTGAGTTTCTATTTTTCATCAAGCACAACATATTTTGTCTTGAATTTGAGCAAGAAAATTCCACTTCAATATAACACCATGTTAAGATAACAATAGTAAGCTAAGTTTTTAATAAGATGAACAGAATTAATGTAATTTTCATAAAATGGTTAATGAATCTGTGCAAGCCCCTCCCTGCCCTCTTCCTCTTCTCCCCCCAAAACACCGACCACTCTAAAACAAAAACCAAACTCCACAGGAATAGGTGATAACATCTGTGCTCTGAGACATCAGCCTGGAGTAAGTGAAAGAAAGAACCTAGAGGAAAATAAAGTAGTTTATCTAAAGAAAACCAAAGTCTGGAAGAGAAGATAAGGGCAATAAAGGATTTATTTTATACTTACTGCTGAATGAACAGAAAATATAAAAATGATAAATAATTTAAAAAAGAGATGGCAGAAACCACAAAAGCAACTCATAGAGTCAATACAAAGAAAACAAATCCTCACAACTGTAATATAAAAACCCAAACAAAACCCCAAAACCACAAGCCACGCTCATGAAGGAAACCTGAATTGTTTGTGGAGTCATGCCGTTAATGTCTTTAAGCCAACAACAAAAGTTAATTAACTTTACTTGAAACATACAATACTGTAACAGTCACAGCAAGCCAATATTTTACTAAGTGTCTTGCTGTTTCTCTCAGAGTATCTGTGGAGGATTTTCTTAGGGAAAGAGGACATGTGAGCAAACCAGCTTACATAGGCGAACAGCCTTGGTGCCAAGGACAGGAG
>VYZT01020530.1:0-11093 GCA_013400735.1 Pomatostomus ruficeps
TGTGAAACACTTCTGAAAACCTGAGCCACAGCTTCAGGATATGACACGTACTGGAAAGATGCACAAGTTTTTCTCCTTCCTTGGTTTCTATGTTGCAGTTATTTGAAGTTTCTAGTCTAGTGGTGGGGAGGGAGGCAAACCAGGCACAGTTTTGGAGAGGAAGCTCTGACAACAAACACTTACCTTGAAGTTGCTTGATGAGAAAGGTTGGAACCTTCCGAAGGAGTGATTGCTAGCACGTTTTCTTCCAAGCGCTAACAAAGAACAGAATGTAAGAAGTGTTATCTGAACATAGGCCATGGGTTTAGCTGGAACTTGCCCTCCTTCCTTCCCCATTTAATTTCTCCTGTGAGCATTTGTGTCACTGTGGCTAGTATGTCAGAGTTAAATCTGGCTGCAGCCCTTTAAAAAACGGGGGGAAAGGTTCCAGCAATTGTTCTGGTGAAAGTTCATATGCAATTAGAGCAAGAAAATTTCTTTTTGATGGGATAGCTTGCTTTGTTTAAGAGAAAATGATAAGCTTGATTGCTAACAAGGGCTTTGCTCTTAGCTTGAAACATTCATTTTAATTAGGACACGGGCATACGGGCATTATCATATTTTTGTTTCTAAAGTACTTTTGGCAGTTCAGCAGCTCTTCTCAGTGAGATACTGAGATACAGCATGGAATACACGTAAATCTTTAAGGCATTAGAAGTGGTAGTTTTGTGGTGCTTTTCTGGCCAGTGCATTCTTTCAGATTTGTTATGAGAAAGTCTGTAACGTATTCAAGATAAATATGTTACAGATTCTTCTTGAGTCCTTATCCATCCATCTTAGAAAGTTGGTTTGGGTTTTGAAGTGTCCTTTTGACAGTATAGGTAACAGTCTAGTTTTTCTGTGATCTGTTATGTAGGGAAGAGTTACAAAGTCCTAACAGTCAAGAAGGTAAAGAATGTGATTTAATCTATATACTCTTTCTCCTTGGCAGGGGAAGGTTCTGGCAATGTTAATGACCCCAACAGGGAAATGCTAGCAAAGACTGAGGTTTCTCTCACACTCACTAATAAATTTGATGTTCCTGGTGATGAGAATGCAGAGATGGATGCAAGGACAATTCTGTTGAAGTAAGTAGGGGGTAACTACCTGGTATGTTACTCAAAAGAAGGAGCAACTGGAACTTTAACGGTTAATCTGCATGTGAAAATAAGAAAATTAAGGCATAATTTAGAGACATGTGGGGGGACTGTTATTCCAAATACACAGAGATTGTAGCCATGTCCTTTTCAATGCTGTGGCATGACTTTTAATAGATGAAGACTAATAGCCTTTTTGAGAAGCATAGGTCTTATTACCCTAATGGAAAGAGAACAGTGAGCTGTCAGGGATTTTCTTATTGTCAGAATTTTCATTCTGGAAAACTTTTTACTGATATTGACACTGGGCTAGTTTTAAGCAAATCCCTATTGCTGAGATGTATAGAGCAGTGACCTGACATTCAGATGCATGTTTTCCTCCTCTGATGCATTCCTGCTCAGGTGCTAGATAGTTTAACTGAAAAATCTTCAGTCAACATGTCCTTGGCCTAGGCAGACAAGTGATCACCCAGAAGAAAATTTTTTCTCCAAAAATAACTTCAACCAGACTTCTTAAAAGATACACCAGCGTTTTCCTACCCACCAGAAGAAGGTGAAACTCATTTCAAAAGTAAAGATGTACGAAGTGCACTGATAGTCATCTAAGTTGTGGATGATGAGGAAGGTGCATATATTGTGCAGTTTGTGTGATTCTAGAAATAATTCCAGCCTGAGTGCAAAGATGCTATTTGGTTTCATTGTGTGGCTTAAGGACAGAAGTGCTTCAGAGTGGACACCGACTGTGATTAATTCTCAGCTCAAATCAAGGAATGACCCTGTCAGTCACGAGACTGGAGTTGAGATCTGCCTTGTCCCCCAGAGACATAAGAAAATAATCCTTTGGAGTTTTTTGTTTTCCGTTATAGATCACTGAAGCGCGCTTATGGATGGATAATATTATAGAGCTTTTCTGGTTGCACAAATTGGCCGTGGCTGCTATCTGCTTTATCTTTCACCTTGAATGCAGCTTCTGTGGTCCGGATGACAGTACTGGGCCTACCTTGTAATATATGGGGTAGCATCCTTGCTGTTTGAGGGAGTTTTGGGGAGCGTATTATGCATGTTACAGAGAGGAACCTTTTGGGGAACCGGTTTCCAATAATGCACTGTCCAAAAAGTAAAGTGTTCCTCAGGGTTCTGGTCTGGTCTAGCCTATGACTGCCTGGGTGCTCATCCAGTAATAATCTGACTTTAGATAAATCAGTAACATTGGTATTGTTACAGAACAGAAGAGTATTAAAGGTCTTTCTGTTTAAAGTTTTTTCTCCTATTCTCCTTGATTTCTTTGCAGCACAAAACGTTTAATTGTTGATGTAATCCGCTTCCAGCCAGGGGAGACGCTGACCGAAATTTTGGAAACTCCAGCTACCTCAGAGCAAGTATGATGTTGTTTAATTGTGCTGGTTTTAGACTAGGAAATCATCATCTCTCTAGATATATGTGGGTATACGTGAGACTCTCCATTTATGTTTTGCAGTGAAGCTGTCTCCACTGATGATGGAGCAGCGTGTAATGAGCATTGGGAGGGTGTACAATGGAAGTAAATTGTATGTGTGAATCTTATTCCTGCTGTAGTTGCTAGAAACTGTAGAAGACCATTTTAAATGGTAGGTAGGCTTCTGCTGGTTCCTATGTGTAGGATGTGTTCATCAAAGTGCGTTGCTTCGAGTCAGTACGGGAATCGCCAAACAAAATGCTTTGTCCTGTGTTATGCCAGAGATCAGACAATCTGTTTCTGCTTCTTCTTGTCGCCTTAAAATTGATCTGCTTATGAACTTGCAGTTTTTTGTGTTCGGTCTCTAGGAAGCAGAGCATCATAGAGCTATGCAGAAACGGGCCATTCGTGATGCTAAAGCTCCTGATAAGATGAAAAAATCTGTCTCTGTAAAGGAAGATGGCAACTTGAATCTCCAAGACAAAAAGGAAAAAATCAAGGCAGGCCTGAAGAAGTTGACAGAACTGGGGCCAGTGAATGCCAAAAATAAATACCAGGAACTAATCAATGACATTGCGAAGGTATACCATTTGGTGGTTTCCTAGTAATCATAGTGGAGTTTTCCCACAGTTTGCAGTGAAACTGGCGTGAGTTTTCAGAAGGAGATTAAGGTTTTTAGTAGCTGATTTGCAGACAAAAGTCATACCTTTTGTTGCAGCATTTCCACCTCTTGGCATGTGGGAAGTCCTTTATTTTTATACAGCATTTCTGTCCTCTCAAATGACTGTGTTGCCAGGTTCTCAGGTACTTCAAGAAAAATCTTAATAGCTTGGAGGGGAAGTCCTGATGTGTGATGTGTTTTTCTGCTCCATTTCATTAATTTAAGTAGTGCCTCTACAAACTTATTCACACAAGGAAGTTTTGCCCATAACTTTAAGACATCCTAACTGTTACTTTTATTTAAATGTGCCCGTTCAAGAATACCTAGAAGATGAGAGGGGTGACTATGAAGAACTTAACACGAAAGAGATCTGGTACTGTTGTACATTGCTACAGTGATAATGTATTTTATATCACAATGTTTACTGAAAACTATTTGGGAAATGTTATGTAAGTAAACCAACTAAATAATCACCTTTAGGGATATGATAAGAATTAATCATACTATAGATAATACGTGTCACAAATTAAAGTACCAGTCAATGAATGTAGTGGTTTTTTGTTGAGGTATTAAGACAAGCGATGCTTAAAGGCTGACTAGCAAAGAAAAATGATGAAGTCTGTGTGCTGCTGTGGTTATAGTGCTTGATTTGTAAGACACATTCCCTCTCAGTGCTGGAAAAATTGCTGCTTTTTTATCATGTGCTGTCAGTGCCCACTCTAGTCGTTGCGGACAGAACTGAAGTTTGAGAAAGCCACAAAAAGTGCAAGTGTACTGCTAGGTAGAGTTGGTTCCACAAATAGTCATCACAGAGAAAAAGCTGTGACGCTTGAACTGGGGCAAGTGCAACTGAGGGGTCCAGCCTGTAGCATGAAGCAAGACTAAGCAATATCAAATGGTGTATTTCAAGTACTCAGTGGCTGTGGGACTGAGCACCTGGAGAGCTCAAATGACCATTAAGTCTCTGCCTGTCTTTTTCTGTGGTGTAGGATATCAGAAATCAGCGTAGATACCGTCAGAGAAGAAAGGCAGAGCTAGTGAAGCTGCAACAGACATACAGTGCCTTGAACTCCAAAGCTACTTTTTATGGAGAACAAGTAGATTATTACAAAAGTTACATAAAGACCTGCTTGGATAACTTGGCCAGCAAGGGCAAGTAAGTATCTTGCAACCGTAGAACCATAGAATGGTTTGGGTTTGAGGGGACCTTTAAAGACCCTCTAGATCCAACCACCCGGCCATGGGCAGGGATACCTTCCACTAGACTGGATTGCTCCAAGAGCCATGCAACCTGGGCTTGAACAGTTCTGGGATGCGACAGCCGCAGCTTCTCAGGGCAATTTGTCCCGGGGCCTCACTACCGTCACGGGAAAGCTGTTGACTGCAATTCTTTGAGTGCAACCATCCAGTTGAGTCCTTGTCCGTCAAGTGGTCCATCTATCAAATCCATGTCTCTTCAATTTAGACACAAGGATGTTGTGTGGAATGTTGTTGAATGCTTTTCACAAATACAGGTAGATGAGGTCAGTTGCTTTTCCCTCATCCAGAAATGCTGTATGAACCCCGTTGTAGCAG
This sequence comes from Pomatostomus ruficeps, assembly GCA_013400735.1. Taxonomy (NCBI): domain Eukaryota; kingdom Metazoa; phylum Chordata; class Aves; order Passeriformes; family Timaliidae; genus Pomatostomus; species Pomatostomus ruficeps. The sequence goes on from VYZT01020530.1 coordinate 4,787, forward strand.
GTCACCAAATTGGGCAGTCACCTGAGTGAACGCATATTGGCTGTCACCAATTACCTCCATGTTTTCCATGTATCTTAGCCTAGTTTCCAGGAGGATCTTGCCAGTCACAGAGGTGAGACAGGCTGCCAAGAGAAGACTGGTGAGAAGACTGCATCTTCGTTATTTCCCTTTTCCAGTTGACAGGAACTTCACCGGACTGCCCCATTTTCTCAAATATGATGAATAGTGGCTTAGCCACTTGCTCCACCAGTTCCCTGAGGACACACAGACACATCTCATCAGGGTCCATGGGCTTGCACACCTTCAGGTTCCTTAGATGGTCTTGAACCTGATGACCTACAGCGTGTGGTTCCATGGCCCTAGAAGTGCTTCTTACAGGAAAGCGTGTGTTGCTAAGAGGAACCGTAATGCCACCTGCTCAAAGCTCCTCATTCAAGCTCTTTCCCACAGCAATAGTTTTAGCGAAAGGGTCTCAGCAGCAGTAGGAAAATACAGGGAGAGGTCCCTGCCGTGAATGGGGTCAAAAAGACAAACTTGAAAGACTTTTCAGTCCCTTTGGGAGAAGGGAGTGCAGAGAGTCCAGTAGGTATGAAGCTTGTTGCCCACATATGCACTTGCTGTTCAGTCAGTCTGTCCCGTCATCCTTCTTAGGAACGGAGAATGAGAATAACATAGTTACGTACACAGAAATCCTTGATCACAAATTGTCCCCTTTTTTATGCCAAATGAAGTCATCTGTTATAGTGCTAGACAATTCAGATTTTCTGGGGAAAAAAAAATGTTGTCTTCTCCAGTGAGATGTGAGAATGTGAACCCTTTTCATTTGGATAATGAAAAGACAAGTTTTTGAGTAGTCTCAGCTTTCTCAATGTCAGTTGTCATAAGACCCCATTTTGCCTAATGAGAGATGGTACTGCTTTTTTATGTTTTGGGAGGGTATGTGGTTTGGTTGTTTATTGTTATTTTTATTTCTGTTTTCCTGCTTAAATGTTAGTGGTAAAGAGTAGAAAATTAAAGATCTGATCTGGGCTACAAGTGCTTTGTAGGTAAACTCATTAGAAGTACATCATTATCTATCATTAGTCATAGTTCATTAGCTATACTGATTCTATCCGCTCTGCCAAATAGGATTGAATATTTACTGCTCAAAATGTCTTTACTTGTTTGAGTGACTTTCTAATTTGCCTGGTTTGTCTTTTTTCCCCAGAGTCTCCAAGAAACCTCGAGAGATGAAAGGCAAAAACAGTAAAAAGATTTCTCTGAAATACACAGCAGCTCGACTTCATGAGAAGGGAGTGCTTTTAGAGATTGAGGACCTGCAAAGTAACCAGTGAGTATCTTTTTAAAACTCTGTAGAGCTAAATAACCTTTTTAGAGGGAAAGGAAAATAGGTATGCTGAATTCTTGTCTTTTTCTTAGAACTAGTCTAGGTGTTCGTAGTTGAGGACCAGAAATTCTGAGATCTATCTGAGGTTGTATCACATCGTTTAGCGATTGTGTTCTTGGAATTTTAGTATTGTTGGTAGACTTAGCTATGAAAGCTGAAAAAATTGTTTTGATGACCTAGGCTGGCATCTCTAGGGCCAAGAATCCTTGCATCGTGATCACTCTTCAGTTCTCTTTTTCTGGTTGAAGCAAAGCAATTCTTCGATTGAGAAGTGTAATGTGATTTAAACATGACATCCGCTTTCTCCCAACCCCTTCTCTGTCACCCGTGCAGTTATGGAAGGGTACCTCCTTGGGTGAATGGTTATTATGGTTAATAGCTTTCATTGTTGAAAAATCAGCTCAATGCTAGCTTGAGTTTCTCCAGCTGTAGTTTGGCAGCCTTGAGAAGCTGCCATAGCTTGTGTATATAGAGGAGCTGCCTGTTAGTAGAACTTTTTCTACTCCGAGTCATACTTTGTGCGCTAAAGGAGGCATGAATGTGCAGCACTAAAGTAGACTGTTTAGATTGTACAAGCTAAATTACCCTGTTTCCTGCTGTGCTTGTGTGACGACATGATCTACCAGACATAGAATCTGTTAGGTTTCCATTCATTGTTGTATTGAGTCTAGTTGGCTTTTACGGGCTCATTCCAAATGGGAATAATAGAATAAAAAGTTAAGAATAGAATTCTTAGAAATTTATCTTCACATTTCATCTCATATATTCCCTCCCTGTCATTTTTCATTTCTCAAATTTCATAGGTTTAAAAACGTGATTTTTGAAATCAGTCCGACAGAAGAAGTAGGAGATTTTGAGGTTAAAGCAAAATTCATGGGGGTACAAATGGAAACCTTTATGTTACATTATCAGGTAAGAACCACCCTGTTTAATAGCATCATGTAAGTTCTCCTTACCAGACTCTTCATCAAAATAGTAATGACATGCTTTCTGCCTAAACAGTCTGAAAAATGCTCTCAAAAATAACCCATTTGTTGCAGGCGAAACAGATGCAACATGTACAGGGGATCCAAACTGCTTTTTGTTTCTTTGCTAATCAAAGCCTGATGTCGGTCTGTGTTCATAATTACATTTACACATACACACATAAAACAAATGCTTGCATTTTCAACAATTTCCTGCTACAGCAGAAAGATTGGGAGTCTGTGGCAGCAGTCACCTGGGCTTGGGCGTGATGGCTTCAGCCAGTCATTATGTATTGGTATTCTTTCTGCTACCCTATACTTACCCGTTTCTTTCCAGTTCTTAGGTGTCCTCCTTAGGTGTCAACCTTTACTTAGGCCAGGCTACCAGAACAGGCACACTGACTGACCTTTTCCCAAATGGTTTCCTGTTCTTTTTCTCATGCCAGTCATGTTACACCTGGTGTCTCTGTCCCTTTCTTCCACTTCTTCACCCACCCCCTGTCCATCTTGGTCTTCATTAGGTTTGTTAGTTGTGTAAGCCTCAGGGCTCTCGAAACAGATTGTGTGCAGGAGCACCTTGCGTTGTAGTTAGTCCACGCCACCTAACTGTCTGCTTGGATGGACGGCTGCCTCACATCTGTTGTTTACTTTGAGGGCTCCCCTAGTTTGTTCCGGTCCTAATCTGTCAGAGCTGGTCACAAACTTGTTGATTCATGGGGCTACCCAAGGTCACTCGCTTCTCAGGCACATGGTTTACTATACCCCTATGCCGTTGTGGCAGTGCTTTGGAGATAAAGTAACTCTACTACAGGGTCTTTTATATTCTCTGTAAGCTCTTGAGGATTCCTCACTCATTAAGATATTCTCTTTGGCAGGATCTCTTGCAGCTGCAGTATGAAGGTGTTGCTGTCATGAAGTTGTTCGACAGAGCAAAAGTGAACGTCAATCTTCTGATCTTTCTTCTGAATAAGAAATTTTATGGGAAGTAATCGACCTCTGCCAGCAAGTCTCCAAAAGGGGAGATGGATAGAAACCTACACATACAACTTTTAATAATGTAGTGATGTATCAGTATATTCTCACCCTGTGCTAATTGTATCAAATGTATCATGAAGGAGGACTAAGAACCTCTTGGGAATTGACAGCCCTGACTGAGTCTGCAGGGAGTTGGTTTCTTGTTTATTTATAATCTTCAACTTTGAAGATCCCCTTTAAAGAGGTTATTTTAGAATGTATTTTTACATGGGCTTGGGAATTAAACTAATATTAGAGTATATATTGGCCATCTTAACGCTTACTTTGCCTGTGTGCTTTGTGAGGCTTGAATTCTTGTTGCCTGTGCAAAGAGAAAGCTGGCACTGTATAGAGGTCTGTTTGCCTCTTCCTGAGAGCCAAAAAAGGGTTGCAGGTTGTATTGGGTCTCCAGTTATTCTCAAGCAACAATGACCAATATGAAACATGGTCAAGGTCCGGGTTACCCACTGGTTTGCAAGCTTGCATTGGTTGAGGTGACGGCGGCCAGTTGGACGATTAGAACTACTGCGGTCAGGGTAATCAGTAAGCGTCATAAATAGTTAACTGAACTATTTGTGATTATGTACTACAGCCACATATAACAGCTTTAGTGTCTCATTTTTCTTGATTTGCTACTGTTTATCACACTGTAGTAATTTATAGGTGCCTCCTTAAATGGAGGGACGGTGGAATGTATTTACTAGTGCTTATAGATAAAAAGATTTTTGTGGAAGGGGAGGGAAGCTGAAAAAAATGTCTTGAGACATGTTAACTTTTAATGTTGTTTGCAGAGCATTTGAAATGTAAAATTAACTTTATTTTCCAGTTTAGAGCAATGTCCTATATATCTGTGTCTGGTGCAGTAAATGTTAGGCTCTACCTACAGGCTTGTCCAAGGAAGAAAACTATCTAAAACAGATCAGCTTTTAAAAAGTTAAGTTTTCTAGCTATACTCAAGTTCCTGTTTCTTTTATTATTTCATGGGGCTTTTGTCTGCATTTTTTTCACAGTGGTGGTGGTGGTGCTGGCTCTTCTGCTATTTCCAATAAAAATGCAGAGACTCTTAAAAAACACAATCTCGCTTTTAAATTCATTTGCTTCAGCTGTTCCCCCAGTTTTTTTCTTAACTTTTCTAAGGGACATATCCCCTGCAAATTTCAAGTTAGCCTGCTTATTCAAGCTACTGTTCAGAGTTTAAATGAACTGTTTGATCTACACTGAGGCAGTTCTTTAATCTTAGATTTTTTCTCATGAAAGACACTCCTAGTATTTGGAATGGCTATGTCACTGAGTATAACTTCTCTGCAGTTCTCTTGGAAGGAAATATGTAAACTTGCTGGTGTTTAGACTGTATTTAAACATACTCTGGTGTTGGTGCATGTGTGGTTCAACCCGATAACAAAAATTGCTTACCAAGCGCAAGAAAGATCATCTGAAACAGGGACAGGTCAGAGCTGGATTTTCACTGAAATCTGACAAAAAGATTTGAAATGGCATAAAGAACTTGCCTTGGTTTTTGGGGGAGGGGAGGGGAGGGTGGGGGGGTTTGCTGGTTCTTGGTTTTTGGTTTCATTGCCTTTTACCTCCCTGTGTTCCTGTTGCCCAAGATCTCACTGGTAGGACTGAGCTCTCCTTGCTGCCCTTTCCTGGGCGGAAGCAGGCTGGAGGGCAACTCCCGTGGTTGTTCAGAATGCTGGGGTAAGGGGCAGCCCTGTATTTGAGGGCCCATGGCTCTTTTTCCAATGGGTGCAGCAGTGAGGGCTGTCTGAGGGGTGAGTCCAGGGTCAGTGTAGGCTGGGGGGAACATGGCAGAGCCAAGCCTGAGTTGGAGACACTGTCCTTGAGTACACTGCCCCTTGAGCTGTGGGGCAGGTGCCAGCCTGTGGAACAGGAGCTGGGGGGAACTTCAACCACTTTGGGGGCTGCCCTCCCTTTATTTTTCTAGTAGAGCCCCCCTTTTTGGGAGGAGGTCTATACGCATGTAAATGGCATTATTAAAGCAACAAACAAATTGGGCGTGGATCCGCTAGCATTCCAAAAAGGCAAATCTTTTATTGCTTGAAGTAAAAGGACAAAAAGCTCTGGTGCCGAGTTATTCTTTAAAAAACAAATCCTGCTTTGCCTCAGTTTTCTTCTGTGATCTTATGATCAGTCCAAGGAAAAAGCATGAGAAAACTGACATAGAAAAAGTACATTTTAATTATATCATCAAACTATATTACTGTAAGAATGCATAATAAATAGTAAACCAAGTAATTTGTGAGTAATTATGTAAATCATTGTGGATGTATGATGTATAGTAAATGCATGTGCTTATAAAGTATTTTTTTTCATCACAAATACAAAGAAAGGCTTGAGCAATGAATGGCAGCACATTTGAACAAATACCCAAGAACCCACCTAGTTAATCTATCAGTGTGACAGCACTTCTTTACAGTTGCCAACATTAACATGCTCACAAGGAGAATTTCTTTCAAGCTACGCTAATTGCTACCCAAGGGCGAGTTGCGTGTTCTGCATGTGAACATTCCTACAGTTCTCCTCGCCCCAATATCCCGGGGAGAGCCATGATGTGGAGGAGCAGGTGAGTGGGGAATGAGGGGGGGGGTCATGCTGGGTGCCCTCCCCCGAAGGGACCCAAAACTGCCAGAAAATTCACAGGGAAGGGGGTGTGCATAGAATACTAAAACCTGTCAAGTTTTTCATTCTTATAGATATTGACGTGTAATACCAATTTATCCATCCATTCATTTTGAATAAACCCTATCATATCTATATTATACGTATAATATATACAGGCATGTAAGAAACTCTGACTCGAGATTTGTAGGTTTTGAAAATAATGACATAAGGTTTTTATATAGGAATGAAACAGTCGAGTGCCTGAAGACATAGGAAAAGATGACGGGGGTAAAGGAAATCCCAAGCGCTCCCGGGCAGC
>VYZT01020532.1:0-12600 GCA_013400735.1 Pomatostomus ruficeps
CATCAAAGTTTGTAATACACATAACATCTACAGTAAACTTAAACTTGTTTCATTTAAAGTATAAAGAATGCTGAACCTGCTTATTATAGAGTGTTTCACTGTTATTTTGGCACCACAAAGTGCATTTTTTTACCAACTGAAAACAGAACAAATAAGAAAATTCTACATTAATGACACTTGCAAAGAGATTACAAACCCAATGGCCTGAATAAAGCATTACTTCAAACATCCACCCTCAACAAGACTTTTTTTTGTAAAGAACATTAGCAAATTCAGTTTTAAGATAGAGAACATATCTAGATTTGAAAAACAATAGTCCTAATACTTACATTCCCAGCTGTATTCATAACAGACTTGATCTCCCTTTTGCATGCTTTTAGTGACTTCATCTGGATATAGGCTCTCACCTTATACTGTTAAAAAAAATCAAATTTGTTAAATAATATACAATAATTTCTACAGGTTTGCAAGACAAACTGTATCTGGATATTTACTGCAGAATATTTTATATACCTCTTTAAAATAGGTAGTAAAAAGCTGTTCAAGAAGTCTTCATAAAAAAGAAATTCTATTCAGACTTTAGCACCACATTTATAGGGTCTGTATTTATAATAAGCAGATGAACATTTTGTTCAATGGCCAGCAGCTGCTCTATATTCAAACACATATATGAGCATTTAAAATGACAAACTAATTAAAATAATCTAACATCTTAATCCCGGACATTTACCTGCTAAACTGAAACCACCAGTAAGTGAATGCTCATAGAGAAGCACTGTGACTCTTCACATATTTTTCAACAGAACAGCACAGTGAAAATAAAACCTCAGCTGATTTATACTGTTGGAGGCCAAACAGACAAATTCAACGGAGACAACTGCCACATAAAGAAATTATTATAACATGCAGGGACTGAAATGGGGGAGGCAGAGTGTTAGGTCAGCTTTTCCTGTACATGGAGCTTATAAAAAGCAAGACTTAGATAAATTCATTGTTTTGTTTTACAACAAGGAGAGAAAGCATCATAATTTGGGCTGAACTAGTTTTGAAGGAGATGGCACTCAGATTAAAAAAAGCCTTGAAGTAATGTTGTTGTATAAATAATATGCAGACCCTTACCTGATGTATCTTAGATTTAGCAACTTCTATTAAAGCTCCACTTTCAGCTTTTTGATTCGAGGAATCTTTATTGGTATTATTACCTGACTGTCAAACAAAAAAAGGAAGTGTTAGCGTTAGTCACCTTTCAAATTCAGTTTACAGACTCAACTCACGTGAAGAAAAATAAGTATTTAATAGTTTTCACAGTATTTAATATCAAAATATATACGTCTCACCAGGAACTAACTTGAGTTTAACAATCAAAATCCATGAACCACACCAGCCTATGAAGAGCTGAATTCTGTATTAACATTAATACATTAACATTAGTTACACCATGCTGCTCTGCAGTTAAGAAGAGTTCTTTTACCCAGAAGGATGACCTGCACATTCTAGAGTATCTCTTTAGTATTTCCTTCAGTAGAATTACTATATACTTAGAGAATATTTTATCCTAAGTGTGACATTCCATCAACAGAAAAGACTGAAATGCCCTCTCTTCACTTCCAAGGCACTACTGATCCTACTGATTTTTCCAAAAGGCACGTGAAATATTTCACTTGAAAGTATGCCTCGTACTTTCAGATAAAGAAAGTAAAAGAGATCATTTCCCATCCTATGCCATGCAATTGCAGTTCCTCTGACACTGACTTTCCTTTCAAACTTCGGGTCTCAGATGGTCATAATCAAAGACAAACAATATTTGACCCTGAAGACAACTATCTTTCCAATGCACGTTTCTGGCTGAAGAAAGACATCTTAGCTCCCTGGAGTAAGAGGAAAAAGGTGGAAGAGAGGGAATAAACAGCTGCTGTACACAACTAACTCAGTTACTAGCATATTTAAGCTGCTGTCTAAAGTTACAAGTGATCTAACAGTTTCACAATTCAAAAATATTTTCAAATACTAATTTTGGATTGAGCTAGAGCATGCTTCTGATAAAGCTTTGGTGGCATTTGTATGATTTTAAGCTTACCTCATTTTTTCCATTCTTGCTGTTGTTGTTGCCCTGTGAAATCATTTTTTCCAGAACAGCAAGCAGATGCAAAGCTTTCTCAGCTTGGTAAGTTAACAGGTATAAGTCTACGAGCAAGAAGCACACAGCCTGGGCAAACTTCTCTTCTGTGAAAAGCAAAGAAGAAAAAATTATTTTACAGCTCTAATAGCAATCCCTCCAAACATGACTGGATAAAAAAATTACTATAAGGCGCCATCTATGCAACATTATGAGAAAAATCAGTATATTACATAAGAAAAAGTAACGTGGCCATCTCCAACCCACAGCTAAGCAAAAACACTGAAAGAAAGCTCATTCATTCAAACGGCACCAGCATAAAAGCACAGACTAAAGACAGCTTCATGAGTATTTCATGTTCATAGGTTCTGAGAACTGATCTAAGCAGATCAGCACCAAAGACGCAGCATCCAAACAGACGGAGCCGCATGCAGATGCAGAATCCCACAGAACTCGAACAGATTCTCTACAAACACATCTCTGCTTGTCTGACTTCACAGAGGCAGTCTCAATTATGCATATTAAAAACTGGGAGGAACTGAAGGAGAAACACAGTAGCATTAATTAATTTACTGAGACACACACATACATCCTTCAGTTTTCTCATTTCTAAAATTTAACAAGGATTATGAAGTTATTTCATACAAGTATGACAATTCCACCACACAAGGTATCATAGCTCGTAAAAGCTGCAGACTTTGTATTCAGATATCAGCACATACAACTACGTTTTACCTAATGTAAGTATTCAAAAATGAGCGCCCTGAGAAACAGCCACCCACTCGTGAAGTTGCATGATGACTCAAAACATTAGATTTAAAGTAATTCCATTAGCTTGTACATATTATTTACATAAATACCTTATCAAGCTGAAAAAAATCCATTTCAGTTTCATTGCACTTGTCTGCTAAAGCTCTCTGGAGTACCTTCCCCCAAATTCGCTTGTTGTCCTTGATATAAGTAAAACATATTCTTCACTCCAAACCCTACCTAATTTCTTAAAACTGTATTAGGCAAATTACAAGTCACTTGTCTAGTGAAGAGACTGAATTGGCTTTCTGTAGTTCCTGCATGAACAAGCCCCTGCTTTCTGCCTACATACCAAAAGGCTCTATGAACTGGTACAGCTTCTCCCCGACCGATATAGCTTCGGTGTACTGACGCAGATGGTACAGGATAACAGCTTGATTGTAGTACAGCATGCTGTTCTCCACATCATCCAAACCATCCATTTCCTCAACAACAGAGTGAACCTGAAAAAAACCCATTTACTTCATTAAACTTTCACTACCTACGATTTTAAAGTATCGCGTACTTAAAAAAATAGTTCGAAGCTATTAATTTCTCTAACAATAGATTTTAACTCTTACTGACCTAATAAACTTCATTGTTGCTGCACAGCAACACAGTAAAAAAAGTATGTACAATGAAATAGAAAGTTGTTAATGGAGTAGTAATGTAATATTTTCACTTTTTTATTATTTCAGAAACTATTCCAGGTTGAGGAACTTCCTACTGAAAGAACATAGCAGGTCCTTCTGTTGTTATAATCTCACACCAATTCCAACAACAGTTAAAAACACAACTACAAAAGCTGCCCTACAAGATTAAACTGACTCAGACATTTAAAAGTAATGCTACTTTCTTATTTTATTAAAATTAAAGGACAAGGGGCAGAAGTTTTACTCCTATTTCACTGAAAGATTCCATCACCATTCATAGCACTCAAAATCAAGTACCCTGTCAATATGATTGCATTACCTGGTTTTTCAGCTGGTTAAGGGTTTGTCTCAAGTTGTCTGTGGTAGTCTGGTTACTTTTACAGAACTCTGCAACAGCAGTGTTCAAAGTTATTTTGTAGTCATCTTTGTTTATGTCTTGAAGGGTATTTAGGTGTTGTAAACAAGCATCATAGTTTCCAGCCTGTAAATTGCACACATACCAAAAAACGTGCATTAGAAGATAGTCTTTATCAATACAAGTGAACTAAATGTCTATACACACACACCTCATTATTCATACACATTAACAGTGATGAGAAGCAAATTTAAATCTTGAAGCCATATCCAAACTTCAAAAATAATTTGGTGGAGTAAGGACAAATTAAGTAGATGATTATTATTATTAACAGATGTTTCCATGAAAAGCGTCATTCTCATTTCTCTTATTATATTAAGTTTCAAGACTCTATTTCCTCAGTTTTCATAATCTTTCCCCATTTCATGAATATTGAGCAGCTGTGGTTGCTTGCACAAGTTCCAGCCCAACATTTTGTGTTCATTCTTCAGTTCATCTGGATATATAGTGATTTACAACGTGATCTGTGGAAGTTAGTTCAAGAGAGATTGGAAAAAGAAAGTGTCACTTTCCCAGAACAGGTTTAAAAAACATTTTTACAAGCTTTAGCTGTTGGATGAAGTATTCAATCACCTAGGTATGCCTAAATAGATGCTAAGAGCCAAGCATGATGCTCCACTGATGTGTGATTCAACGGAAAAATCCCTTTCTTTGACCTCAGGAATAAACAAGGACTTCAGTCATGCACCTCTGCCCGCTTTCAGTTTCTGTCTTTTCTGTGTTGGTACAGGAGGAATTTAGTGGAATGAGAGAGAACTGCTGACTCTTTCAATTAAGCCTAGGTGATGCTTCACTTTCAACTGCTCAATTCCTACACAGGAATAATCACAGTCACCTCTTCCATATCAGAGTTCTGGTCAGACAGATAAGCAGATGCATTTCCAGCTCTGTCAATGATTCACACCTAAAAGCTAAGATCTTGAGGACCACCCTTCACTTACTCCTCCTTGTCAAGTGCTGCTCCACAGAGCTTCTCCTGGGCTCCTGAGTAACTTCCTATGAAGGGAAGAATAGAGAAGGGTTCTGGGGTCCTTCTGCACGTCCCAAGAAAGTTGCCATTCTGCAGCTGCTTTCCGTGGAACCTTTCCAGTTTCTCCAGTCTCCCATGAAAGCACAGTTATACAAGGCAGAGAGCTGTAGCAGGACACTGACACATTTTCACAACTCTAAGCATGGACAGCATGGATTGCCTTGGGATCATGTGCACAAACACAGGGACTTGCAGCTCAGCTGCTGGTGAGCTCTTTAGCCCAGACAGTTCATCTCTCAGCGATTCTCTTCCTGTGCTCACACGTGGAGCTTCTCTAACAGGAGCTTTCAGATCACAGCAACAAGGCTTCTGACCATGGGTGGACTCCAAACCTTGAATCTTGAAATGCTCAGCTTATTTTGTGATGTTCTTCATCAAAGAACAGTCTTTTATGCCACTCTACTAGACAGGATCTAGAATATAATACCCAATTCTATAGGAATTCCATCAAGACTGAAACTGGACTTGTAATGTGATAAAACAGCATGCAAGGCAGTCCACAACGCTATTTGGAGCTACTCAATAGCAAGAAAATTGGCAAACAAGGCCCCAGATTAATTCTGTTCACATCTGTTGTCACCTCACTCCACGAATTGAGGGAGTTCTTAAAGCAAGAAAAGACATGACAGGACAAACCAGATACATTAGACCAGTATAAAAGTAAAGATGAAGTCATTAGCAGATCAAAAGTATTTTAGGCATTTAGATGTGTGGGCAAGGTGGGAACCAAATGACTCTCTCAAGTCTTCAGTTCTCAGGATCAAATGGCAATGATAAAATGTTATTGAAAAAGAGTAGTTGAGCTAGACAGCATTCAAGGAGACAGAGTGAACAACACCAGCTGTAGTCAGTGTACGAACCAACTACAGGCACTTCATGTAACAACATGAGTGAAACATAGAAGTACTGAGTGAAACACTGAAGCAAAAATCTCAAAACACCGCACTTGAATTCTTCCCGGACCTATTTCACTAATTTAAAACTGAATTTAAAGCCAGGCATTTTGGAGACAGAGATACAACAGCTGAAAGGCAATGCAATTATACTTCCTGTCACACTACATAAAATTAGGAGACAATACCAAGAAAGAAATAAAGTGAAAGACCTGGTAGCTGAACTTTAACACACAAGATAAAAACCTTCCAAGAAACACAAAACAAGTAGTAAATACTGCCTGCAGGTGTTATGCATTCAGAAATATATTTTAATCTGGTGACAGAGCATTATACAACACTTTTTGTGAAAGAATATAGCACTATGCTAAAACACAAAAGGGTTTGTTTTGTTGCTGTTGTTTAAATACATGTGGTTCCTTCAAACACTAACACAACATTTTTAGCTTGATGTGATTAATTCTTCAGAAAGATCGTGCATTTCCATAGCTGATGCAGAATAGAAGCCTGCTTCTTCTAATTAACTCACCATACAGCTCTTAAGGTTACTAAGTTCTGAGAATCAAGATTAAAAGTGCTGCTCTTGTTCAAGTATCCTGTTCAATCTTCTCACATCACAGCAAACAGAAAATTCATGTGCTGTCTGTAAACATGACTAGTGCTGCTTTTGATATAGCGTCCTCTTAAAGCATTTGCAACTGTATTAAGGAAACAGGAAAAACAACTACGCAAGCCCATTTAGGAGTAATGTGGTAACTTAGAAGTCTCAGAGTTTGACTTTGTCTTACCTGAAAAGCTTGCAATGCACTGCTTGACAACTCCTTTTCCTGATCAGTAATCCCAGAAGTACCCGCTCCTTCATGTTTCTCAGTACCTTGATCTGTAAAGAGGACAGATTACAACAGAGTTTGCAAGTGTGATGACAGCTGTGCAGCTTAAAAACTTTGTTTCTTCCAGTTCTCAAGGTCCTCCCGCCAAAACAAGTAATTTTCCAGATAACTGTAGCAGTATCCCTACTACACTATCTGTATCCCAAGTTACATCTCTCACCACAATATCCCAAGTTATTCTGTACTCCTAGTGAATTCCTCTTCATAAAATGTAAATTATGGTGCTCAACAAATAACCAGAGTCCTGCAGGTTAACTGACAACCCATACACTTTAGATTTCTCTTTAAAGCTGCAACCATACACCAGGATTGTCTTATTTTGCTCAAAAGTCAGCAGTGAAGGCCATGCATCATAAAATATGCACCACAGGGGTTTAGATGAAAACCCACACAAAATTCTGTATGCTGCTTCCTAAACAGCAAGCAAAGGATACTCCAGGGTGCAACAAAAACCAGAGTAAACACTGAACTTCCCCACAGCGCTCTACTTTGGAAGAATATCTCCATAAATAAGAGGCTACAATCAAACCATCATTGTTAATAATCACTGACAGACCTGATATATTTTTAAAAAACCTTTCTATGTTTTTGTACTCTTCAATATACTCCATCAAATGTTGTCTGGTGATTATATTGCTAGGCACAAGCAGATGCTACCAATTCACATTTCCAGCCTCACTCCAAATCTTACAGCTCTTCCTTCGAATCACCTTTCTTCTGAAGTGAGCAGGAGCAGTTTATTCTCCATCTTCCTCACAAGTTTTCCCAGAATCCTCTCCAGTTCTACCATACCCTTTTCCAGATTAAGACAAGAACAACATGTAGCAACTATGATGGTGGCCCCTTCATGCATTTATATAGCAATGTAATAAGGTTTTAATTGTCTTCAATTTTTTACATGGAATTTCTAATGGTTTATGTCTCAGTCACTATTGAGCATATTTTTTAGAAAAAAAGTCTACTTTTGTTATCATGTAATTAAGAATTCAGTGAAGTTGCATTAAAAAGCACACAGACATGCCACGTCAAAGAATCTGAAAGAAACCCCACTAAGCCCTTCCTTGTGCTGAACACAAACTACTGAGGAAAAATAAAGCCACCACCACACTGGACAGATTATTTCTAGGAGCATTAATTAATGTGCTAGAACATACAAAAATCATTTCATGTTTTTGAAACACAGACTTTACAAACCAGCAATGGTTTCCACTTCTGCAGAAAATTATTTCTTGAAGTTTACAGCAGAAGATCTGCTCTAACATACGTTTTGCTATCTTAATAGACCATGAAGGCTTTGCAAACTCAATGTCTGCTTTCTCTTCCCTAAAATTCAGAGATATAATGCAAACTCTGCTAATTTTGTTTTCACTTTGAACAAATGAAAACATTTAGCTGTGAGCTCCTCCGCAAAATCCATTCCCCATCATCACCAATATATCTGGATCTTCTATTACTGACCATGAAAATTTACAAATATAAGACAAACAACAACAGTAAGGGACAACCAAACCTCAGAAGATTCATCAATTAACATCCTCAGTAAGAATAAAACAGACTTAGTAATCTATGAAGTTTGTGCCTGTTGCTGGGAAATAGTGAGATTCCTTCTCTCTGCAATAACACTACTGCCCCCTGCCATAACACATTTGAGCAAGAATTGTAAATATTTGATTGTGACTTTCATCCTGCATGAAGATGTCAACAAAGCAGCGATCTAAAAATCTCAACAAATCTTACACCAGCAAGAGTAACCCACTGTCATTTAGACAAAATTCAGGGTTCAGCAGTTTCAGTACTCTGGAGGGATGCATCCTCAGGGCCCTACACCTGCTAGGAAATCTGACTGCATAAGGCATAGATCAAAACCACCTGCACTGCCTTCTCCTTGAAAGGGAAAGGCAAAAGAGAAATTTAAACCACAAAAAAGCTCAGAACATTTTGATGTGCCAAAGGCTTTCCACAGCAAAAGAGGAAAAGAACAGGATGCACCTCTGCTTCAACCTAAATATAGCATAGATCTGATTCCAGCTCTAAACCTTGTGATTATACAGATGAACTGAAAGCTCTTGCCCTCCAAGGATCTCTAGAAGAGCAGCAAACAAGCAGATGAATCTCCCCTCAAACCTTCACGCTAACAGTGGCATTATCTGCTTTACTTGCTCAGCACGCCTTGTCAGATTGTGCTGGTAAAGGTGATCACAGCACAGAGCCTTGAGACTCTCCAGCTTTTGAAGCTGGTAATGCTCAGGCTGATCAGGTTCCTCACATCGAGTTTACCCAGCAGAGAGCCATCAACTACCACGTGCATTACTGATCACTGCCTTTGTGTGCAGCTCCATGAGACCAGCAGCTCAAAGGAAGTCTGAATTCTGAAGTAAAATGTCTTCAGTGAAGTGACAGCTAAACCAAGAGATACTTGTCTAAGGTCTGCAATAAAAACTACGCTTACATAGTTTGGTTGATGTCATTCCTAAGGAAAAATCAGGGCAGATCTTCAAGTTTCACTGTTTCTCTAAGCTTGTCAATACATTAAATAAACACAAACAAACCCAAAACATAAAATGAAACTGGGGACTACTTTAAGCAAAACCAGAGCTGTCCCTGTAATCCAATCAACTGCACCTACTACTACTCAGTAAACAAAGCAGGTTTGTGAAACCTGAACTGGAAGCTTAGCAAGAAAATAAAACTGAAGTCCAGCTGATGTGATGTTGTCTTGAGTTTTGCAGTTTTTCAATGCTTCTTTTTGCTGTAGTACTTTCTCACGCATGCTGTTGTAAACATGGCCATGGTTTTGCTAACTATCCATGTTTTGCTAACTGTCCTTGTTGTTTTCATTCCATTCTCCTAGGCGGAGACATGTGATGGATTTTTCCTTTGACCAGTGTGATTGAGAGGTGGTAATTTCTACCTCCAATCCACGGTGATTTCTAAGAACATATAAATAAAGGTCAGAGGGTTCTGCCCTCTCTTTTTGCCCTCTCCTTTTGCTCGCTCCTTTTAGCTCCTTAGCTCTCTCTCTTTTAGCCAGTACAGTGGACACCCCTAGGCCTGGTTGACTACGCGTGTTTGTGTCCATACAGTACAGTGGACACCTACAATGTAGTTCAGTGTAGCTCCTTCCTTTGAAAAAAGAACAAACCACTCTGGCCACTCTCTACCCTTTTTGTCCAAACACAGCTGAAACTTGTTAAAGACCTAAAAGCTACTCCAGTCTTATGTAATACTGCCATTCTTGTTTAGACTGGGATCTATTGCTTCAGCTGATCTTTGTTATCAACAGATCCCTGCAAGAGGAGTCACCTGAAAGCTGGCTGGCACCAGACACGGTACAGAACCCACTAATCCCACTGAAGTGGGGGGGTGGGAAGTGATCCTGTTCTCTATCTATTGCAAGTGGCTATCCCAGTGTTTGCAAATGAAACAGTTATTTCCATGTTTCTTGAAGCATTTGAAAGTGAAACAGGCAGGAAAATTGTTCCCTGGCAAAAGATACAGAATGCCACTTGCTCTCTCGGGCCCCTGTGACCTTTGGCATTCTTGCAGAGCACGTGATGTGGGTAACACACGGCACACCAGTCACCCCCAAAATGCTCCCATCCATACAGCAGCCACAACCGTCAGCTGAAATACCCAGAGCAGTGCAGATTCCCTCCTTCACAAGTGAGAGAACTTGATTTATCTCTGTAATTTGTATTTAAATATGGACCTGTTTGTTTAACCTTTCATTTGTTCAAACCTTCACGAGTACAGACCAACTCTAAAACTAAAACTTGTGTAGGCTCAAGATGAGGGGCAACAGGGGAAACCTGGAAAAGGATGTAAAAATCAACCACTCTGATTTTGATCTGGAGGAAGCTGCCACACTGAGTTGGAAGTTAAAGAATCAAGCCAGGAATTATCTTCCTAGCTATCTGTCCTGGGGCTGAGCAGCAGGAACACTGTGTCACAGAGGCTGATTTGCTTTGCACAAGCAGGAAGCTGCTCCTGCTGGGTAAGGCACATCATGGTGGAGAGCAGCACTTCAGGAAAACTGGCTCTATGAGAGGAGAACAAGGGAAAGTATGAGACTGCCACCTCAAAAGGAAGATTGCTCTCCTCATGGGCTCACTGCCAGAATTCCATGACAGCAACAAGAACTCACATCTCCCACATACACACACCCAAAGACACCTGAGAGTGACTGCAATCATTATCTTTCTCATACCTGCTCTCCGTTTCTCCAAGGCCCGCTGTTCCTGAGCTCTCTTGCTCCTACGCCCTGCAAATTACATCTTGTATGAACTGTGCTGTTGAACACCAGAGCACCTCTGGACATTTTTTTAACTTCCAAACTCTACAGGCAGAGGGATAATCTCTTTCTTGAAAGGGAAAGAGTCTATGACATGACTCTTGCTCCACAAGAATTTTGAAGGGTATGAAGCCTGCCCAGTGTCCAGCCATTACAAGATAACAGTTTGTGGCACCAAGACCTACATTTTAATTTTTGTATGATGCCCTTCAGTACCAGTATATGTATAACAGGCTTCTTTGGTGCTGTGTAATAAAAAGCAAACACTTCTCAGTGGAAAGCTAACTCTAGTTCACTGCTATGAACAAGCGCAGCACGCAGAATATCTTGCCATAACTCACATCTTTGATTCATTTGGCACATACTCTTAAGAAAGTAAAACTGAAAAGTTCCTTCAACACCTCAAAGAACATCAACAAAAAATATTAGAAACTTAATGCCAATTTTTTTCTTGTAGTTTAGCAGTCACTTAACAGTTCTTATAAATAAACACGTGATACTTCAGTAAACATCACTCAGTACAGTAAATTTACTTTCCCTGTGATTTTTTTCCCAGTAGTTACTCAGTAGTTATTTCTTATTTAGCATACAGAGAAAAAAAACGTTTGAGGTGATTTTAAATAATGCTCCCACCACGTAAGAATAACTAGAGAATAAAGGTGATCAGATATAGGACCTGAAGGAACGGCATGTCACAGAGGTTTAGGTTGGGTATGAGGAAAATGTCCTTCACCCAGAGGGTGGCTGGGCACTGGAATGGGTTCCCCACTTGGCACCAAGCCTGAGAGAGTTCAAGGAGTGTTTGTAAAATACTCACAGGCGTATGGTGTGATTCTCAGAGATGTCCTGTGCAGGACCTAGAACTGGGATTTGCTAATCTTTATCGGTCCCTTCCAACTCAGGATATCCTACACTTCTATTAAGCAGAATTATACAATTCTATAAGAAAGGCTTTCCTCCACACTGTCCTCTTCTCCATCCCCCTTTGAGCTGCCATCTGATGGAATGCCCTTCCCTGCAAGGAAGAGGATGGGAACGATGGGAAGTTGTACGGGAGATGGACAAGCAGTCATTTATCAGTGCTACACAGCAACTGTATTTGAGATTTATTCTGTCTGTTTACCACAAAACGCCTTATTTTTCAGTCTCGGTGATTTCTCTCTGTAGTGTCTTTCCAGGCTGGAGTTCAGAGAGGACCCACTCATCCCCTGAAACCAAAGCAGCATCCCTGAGGAAACCAGACCGAACTCCAGCGACTGAGCAGGACCACGGAGAGTTATAATCTCCCTCGTACCTTCCGCATGCCCCAGTTTAACAAATTAACCCAGAAACTCGACTTCTGTACGGGTAATTAAACTCTGGCAACAATTAAAAACTGACAACCCCCCGCCGGCCAGGAGGAGGCAACAGCTCCGCGCCGCTTGGCGAGGGCACCGTCCGCACACGGACCCGGCAGGTGTCACAGGGGTCCCTCGCTGCGGGGCACCGCTTCCCCGGCGGAGGTACCGGCACACGGCCGGGCC
>VYZT01020532.1:13132-38773 GCA_013400735.1 Pomatostomus ruficeps
AGGGCCGGGCTGCCGTGTGAGGGCTGGGCTGCCGTGTGAGGGCCGTGCTGCCGTGTGAGGGCCGGGCTGGCCTGGTAGGGCCGGGCTGCCGTGTGAGGGCTGGGCTGCGGCGCTGCTCGGTCCTCCCGCGGCACGCAGCTCGCTGGCAGCTGCCGGCCACTCTCTCGAAGGGGTTCCGTCCTCTCGGCCCCGTTCGGACGTGCCGACCGTCATGGATGTGTGTAAATGCCTCAAGGTGGGGTGCCAAGAGGATGGAGCCCGGCTCTTCTCGGTGGTGCCAGCCAGTAGGACAAGAGGCAACGGGCAAAAACTCATCCATGGGAAGTGTCACCTGAACATGAAGTTCTTTACTGGCACAGACTGTCCAGAGAGGTTGTGGAGTCTCTGTCACGGGGGATGTTCAGGAAGCCCCTGGACACGATCCTGTGCGATGTCTCTGGGATGGTCCTGCTCGAGCAGGGAGGGTGGACCAGCTGACCCCGCTGTGGTCCCTTCCAACCTGGCCCATTCTGTGATCCCCTCCGGAGCAACAGCGCTGACCTGGAGACTTCCCATCAATATATTCTCTAGTTTATGTGGATTATCAGGCAGACTATCTAATGAGTTGTTAAGGTGCTTCTCGCCATACTAATTATTGGCAGTGGGTACCCGGTGCAGGTACTCATTGCCCACATTCCTTCCTAAGCAGCTGTTCGGACACTGGAGACCCAAAGCCTGGGTGGGGGGACAAAATCCTCATCAGACTGAAGACGCCAATTAGCCTTTGTAATGGTCATTATATTTGTCATTAAAGTAACAGGCGTGGGATAAATGGCACTGGCATAGTCATGAATATTAAAGATTCTTAAATGTTTGTGTCCGGTTCCAGGCCCCTCAGTTCTGGAAGGACATAAAGGTGCTGGAGTGGCTCCAGAGAAGAGCAGCAAAGCTGGGTCTAGAGGATAATGAGAAGCAGCTGAGGGAGCCAGGGGTGTTCAGCCTGGAGAAAAGGAAGCTCGGGGGTGACCTTATCACACTCTACAACTGCCTGAAAGGAGGATGTAGTGAAGTGGAGGTCAGGCTCTTCTCCTGGACAACCAGTAACAGGACGTGAGGACATAGCCTCAAGCTGTGCCAGGGGAGGTTGGACATCAGGAGGAATTTCTCCCTGGAAAGAGCAATTAAACATTGGAATGGGCTGCCCAGGGAGGTGGTGGAGTCGCTGCCCCTGGATGTGTTTAAGGAAAGACTGGACGTGGCACTCAGTGCCATGGGCTGGTTGACAGGGTGGTGATCAGTCATGGACTCCATGATCTCAGAGGGCTTTTCCAACCTAATGGATTCTGTGATTTTGTGATTAAGTGGATCTGCTATACATAGTATTTAAGCATTCGCCTTTGCTAAGATGTATCTTGGCGGGCTCAGCAGCCACTTCTCATTTTGACTCTTGGGCATGGACTCTGTGGATGAGTGCAGAGGAGCCAGGTAGGGGGTTTCTTCTGAACTCTCACAGTTATATTTACAATGGGAGGTGGGATGAGGTTAGAAGGCACTCTGGAGGTGAACCCTCTTGGCACCAAAAGGTTCCATGTATCTCCATCCTGTGGAGACAAGATCCAGAGACACAGGGGCAGTTACCCTTAATTGCCATCAATGACATGCACTATGTGCTTCTTCTGTGTCACTGTGGGGTTCCCTGTCGGACACTGCTTCCACAGTGAGAGTTGACAGTTCTCTCTTGATACAGGAACACTTTCTGCTATTATTTATCCAAGATTTCCCCCTCCCCCCACTCCTTCCTCATTTATTCCTGTTAAACATCACCTTGTTTTTCTCCTTGTGACAGCAAGTGTAGACACACTCAGTTCTGATTAGGAGATTTTAGCTCGTATGATTTTGCCTCGTTGCCAACAGACAACACTTGTCAAGGCAGCCCAGAGTGTGTCACGCACACTGCACCTGTGGCGGGCCTCTTGCACGTCAGAGAGAGGTTTGAGGGGGAAAATTGTCCTTGGGGAAGGTGACAGCAAAAGGGATTTAGTGGAAGCAGGATTTCTTAGCAGTCTTCTTGCAGTGGCCTCCAGCGCCAGTGTTATGCCTGCCTCTGCTGTGGGGCACCTCAGGCAGGGCAGGTTTGTAGGCAAGGGAAGGTTTAGCACAGGGATACAGCTGGGAAGGAAAACACACTTCAACACATACCACTCTCAACACCTTTAAACCATCACAGCTTTTAATAAGCCAGGCCCTGTAACACAAAGGATTCTGAAAAGGTTATTTCAGGAATTTGAAGAGCAGGATGATTCTATTTTGTAAGTTCTAAATATTACAAATTAATACTAATAACTTACTATTATCACCACTTCTCCAATTCATCTTCACTCGATTCTGATCTTCAGACTTTCTTTTAGACACATATATATGAAAGAATCATGCAATCCTTATTCTTAAATATCTTATTCCAAGTCTCTGAATTTGTTGTATCCCCTTTTGTAAGAAATAGCTGTTAGACAAGATCTGTCTGTATTTGAGAATATATGCAAGTAAAGGTGCAAGTCCTCCTAATGTGTATATATTTAATAGTGTAATTATTTATTTATGTTGCCATTCTATTTATTTATATGTGCATGTGTATGCAAAAACCATGCTGTTTCAGAAAGAAATAAAACCTGTAAAGGGAAGAGCACTGTGCTACTTGTGTAACTGCATATTCTCTCTGATCTTTCTCAAAACAAGAAGGTCACCAAAAACCCACCCTGAGTGAGCAAGCCAGAATGCTGATGTGGCCCTGGTGTGGATGTACATGTCCCTCTCTGCCAGGCTTGGCCCAGTGTTTATTGCCAGTACCTGAGCAGGAGCCTGCTTGTTCCAGAGCGTGTCACATCAGGATGGCACCACGGTGAATTTGCCGTTCCCTTCTTTTCGCTTTTCTTTAATGATTACGACAAAACCTATTTAGCTTCAAATGTGGCAGCCCTGGTATCCAGCTGCTCCTCTTCCCCATCATGACATCTAGAGGACAGTAGTAAGAGTTTGCTTTATCTATCACGCTGTGATTTCACCACAGGACTTGTTCACCTGAGGGGTACTTACAGCAAGCTTTGGTGTAACTTCCATCATCATTTTGCCACGTTTGTGGCTTGCAGTTCCCAAATAATTTCCCCTTCTCCATTTCTAGGGGACAGACAAAGCAATTTTTGTCAGCTGGCCTTTTTTTTCAGTGTAGATGATTTTAAAAAGGAACTTAAATAAAATCTCTGCATATTAATACTCCATTGCTTATGTGTGTGGAGGTTACTGAAAGAGAGGAAGAGACCTGCCCTTTATTACAATTCAAGCACACAGTCATGCAAGCAAAAATGTTGATATTTTTCCTTCAAAAATATTGTGGTAGCATCAGTACTTTCCTCTATGGATAGAGGAGCAGGTTTCCTGCATAATTGTTTCTTCTGTTATACAATTGTTTCTCTATTACACAAGTTTCTTGTATAATTTGCATTCTGCTTGGGATCTCTGGTCTCAGGGAGGCAGGCACGCCATCTGCTGTGGAAGATACAGAATAAAATCAAATACCATTTGAGAGAATAAAAGAAGTGTGGGGGAAAAAAAATACCCCACTCCTAAAATACTACCTCTCCTGGAATTTTGGTTTTTCGGGAAAGAAATTATCACAATTCAGGCTTTTAAAACAAATCTCATTCTGAAGAAAATAATCACAGTATAGAGATGGGCAGTTTTTCTAGAGTTATTTTGCCCATTTCTAGGTTAAATTGTTAGAAGCCCAAAGGAGCCAACTTGTAATTTGTAATTTCAAGGAGCGTGGGGGAAGTTTCAGGAGGAGTAAAACCTATCTGCTCTCAGGCAGAGTCGTCCCAGTGCCTCACTCCTGCCTTGTGCTGTATCTTCCTTCAGCAGACGAGATTAAGCAGAAGTAGGCCAGGGTTTTCTCTCTGCTTTTGGCCTCACAAAGCAAACTTCCCAAGGCTCTATTTTAAGTCCTTGGAGACACAAACCCAGCAATACAGCAATCTCCTACCGGGCTGTGCAGCAGTAATGAGATGTAGATAACCTCTCCACTGATCATACCAGCAAGACCTGGCTATCAGAGGAGAAATTCAGGATTTGTGACATCTCTAATCACTGCCAGACTATGGAAGAGAGAGGAGTATGGCCAGTTCCAAAGGGAACTGTGAAAGTTACAATTCTTTTGTTGTATTCCACAGTATGGAAATCTCAGCAGCACTATTTTTTCCTAGTATATTCCAAAAGAGAATTTAATAGAAGAAATTCTTTCTGTGTTATTAATAGAGCTCCCTTTCCTTTGCCATTCTAGTTTAAAAGCTTTTACCCCCTAGGTGGCACTGTATAATAAAGTAAGGCGTGTTTAAATGCCATTTTCCACCTACAGGTTATGGGATGAACATTAAGAGTGAGCAATTAAGGTTGGAAAAGACCCCCAAGATCAACCTGTGGCTGAGCACCACCGTGTCAACTAAACCACAGCACTTAGTGCCACATCCAGTCGTTTCTTGAATGCTTCCAGGGATGGTGAATTTAGCACAGGAGCAACAGGACGAAGGTGAATTTAGCTCAGGAGCAATAGGACGTTCCAACGCTTGACAACCCATTCAGTGAAAATACTCTTCCCGATGTCCGACCTGAACGTCCCCCGGTGCAGCTTCATTTCCTCTTGCCCTGTCTCTGGCTGCCTGGGAGAAGGGGCTGATCTCCAGCCTGTTCAGGTGGTTGTAGAGAGTGATAAGGTGTCCCCTGAGCCTCCTCTTTTCCAGGCTAAACACCCCCAGCTCCCTCAGCTGCTCCTCACAGGGCTTGTGCTCCAGGCCCTTCACCAGCTCCACTGCCCTTCTCTGGACTCGCTCCAGCACCTCGATGTCTTCCTTGCAGTGAGGGGCCCAAGACTGAACACAGAACTTGAGGTGCTGAGCACAGGGGGACGATCTCTGCCCTGGCCCTGCTGGCCACACTGTTCCTTTTACATGCCAGGATGCCGTTGGCCTTCTTGGCCACCTGGGAACACTGCTGACTCGTGTTCAGCTGGCTGTCAGGTGCTTTTCTGCTGGGCCCCTGGAGTTCTTGTTTACCATGTAAACTAGCCTAAGTATGTTGAATGTAGCTATTAGTGTCAGTTTGGTAATCCTCTTTTTCTGAATCTGTCTCTCGAAGTCAATAAAACATACTGCTGTGAGTCTCATTTAAATGCAGTATTTTTACTTTCAGAGTGCTATGGGATATATTTTCCTGGAAAATTATTGTGCATCGCACGTATTTGTTCTGTCTGTGAGCAGTGAATAAACCAGCAGCGGCTGTGCTTACTTTAGCAAGTCATTCAGAGCAGCAGGAGCAGATTGACAGCTGTAAACTGCAGGAGCTGAAGTCCTTCACATCTCCAGTATATTCTCACACAGAAGTTGTTTTGCAGCTGGTGGGAACTGGCCCAGTACTACACATCATCATCATCTGTTTTGAAACTCCCTGAAATAAAGCTCTCTCACAAAACCCCCTTGGCCACGGGACCTCTAAGAAGCACCAAGTTCCCCTTCCACCTGTCTCACGTAGATACGCTGTGCACCAGTCTCCACTATCTACGTAAAACCTTCACAGGCAGAAGGACGCCCTCTAATTTTTCTCACTCCTCCAGTTTCTGAGTGACACTGTTTTACTTGTTTCACATCCTGCTCTTCACTCTGATGCTGGAACATGGACAGCTTGGTGGCACAGGGGAGGAGCAATTTGCCTTTGCCGTCCAGGCACTGTAGCAGTGCCAGGAAAACACCTTGAGTCCGGCCTTCTTACCCCTTGCTTTCACATACAAAAAAAGGAGACAGGATCTTTCTGACAGCGTTCACCACTGTGACAGCTTTGTTCACAGTCAAACAGAGACGCTGAGCCTGGGAGACAGACTTAGACAGACAGGATATTGGGATGTGGAAAGAGAATGTGTGGGTGCAAAACTTCTGAGAGCAGGGGGGTATGACTGAGAGACACGGGGAACTGTGGAGCATAAGGGATTTAGAGGAATGATGCCAATAAGTTTATGTAATTCCCTTTTGAGAAGAGGTGCTCTGCTTTTCCTCATATTATAGTACCTTGTAAATAACTTCATCGTGTGCCTCCTCTTTGGTCATTTAAGATCTCCTCTGATTTTCCTTGTGTATGGTATTATGTGTTGTGCCTTCATTTGGCTCTCACAATAGCATCATCATCTTTTCCTGTTAATGGGTTTAAGTCCAGAGATCATCCAAATTGTGTCGTGTAATGCTTTCCTAGGATAACAAACAAAATATGGTTTTGTATCATCTTCTTCATTTTTCTCTTCTGGCGTCATCCAGAAGAAACCTGCACACCCGATTACAATTACTCTGGCAAATAAAGAAGTCGTGGGAGAACTACTCACACATCACCATATATTTTGGGTTGTTTACCTTCCTGTAGAGAAGGCTGGCCCAAAGCTTATAGAACTTTGGTTTCCACCTGAACTCTTCAATTGACAGAAGCACCTTTATTTCAGCTAAAGTATACTAAGGCCCAATCCATAACTTGCAGAGGGGCAAAATTTCCAGTGTTACCCAGTAAGGAGTAAAAGGCCTCTAAAACATTCTGTGATTACATCAATGCCTGTTAGTGCGAGCAGGAATTGATTTATTCATAACAGGAGGATATCTGCATGACAGACGTTTTTATGTCCAATGTGTCAAGCACTACTTTACGCCTTTCTACATTGCAGAGCTTTGACCGTTTTAGAGATGCAGAACTAGAAAGCAAATGTACCTGCGTTGAATCAGAGGCTTTGAGGAAACGTGGTGCTTTCAGCCCAGCCTTGAGAATTCTTCCTGTGCCGGCCCAAGCTGATATGCACACTTGGTAGGAAAGTCTAATACTGGATGTCTTTGTTTTGCCACAGTTAGGAGGCTGGAGCTTATTAGGAAATTACGCTATGTCTCCAGGCACTGAAAAAGTAAATTCTTACTAATGACTTGTTTATAGTAATTATTCTCAGCATTTCTCCAGACATTCAGAAATAGATTATTTCTCTCTTGAGAAGTATAAAACAATTTTTTTCACTAAAGACACAAATTATTTTGCTGATAAAGCCTACATGAGATGTTGCAAAAGCCAAAACAGTTTTTCTACCTTCACAGTGCACAGAATAATTTTATGTATGTTATCATTATTCTTCCTTATTTTTTTAAAGCTCTCACAGGCATTTAAGTAAATTTAAAGTATTTTTTTCTCCAAAACTTTTAGGAACTTAGAAACATAAGACTGTCACACAATTTGTTGAAAGATGTTAAGTCTATAGTGATGGAGTTGGTTTTTCAAGAAATAGGTGGAGGGTTTAACTATTATTTTCTTAATATTGTAGGGCTCTGCAAAACTTGCATCTAAATGTCTTCATACTGGACATCTGCAGATTATATGGAGATATCAAATTCTTTTTGTTTGTTTATTGTGAAAAGCAACAGGAAATACCCTGTTGGCAGCTACCACTGTTCTCTGTGTGAGTTTTTGAGGTTCTGACTCAGACAGTCTCCAGTTCAAGTCAAAACCTCAGGTTTTAATGATACATGATTAAATACAAAGGGGCTTTTGTTGGGTTTTTCTAATTAAATTTTCACTTGCTGTGTTACACCCCAGGAACAAAATACTGCATGTGATCCTGGATGAATGCAGGACAAAAATTCTAACCCATATGTTCTCTTCATTTATAAAGATTAATGTAGACTTTATTTTATTTCAATAATTCATGTTGACTCTTGAAGTTCCAAATGGATTTGACTGTAGTAGTAATTTCTGAAAGCTATTTTAGCTTCTTTCTATTTGTCCTTCCTGCCTAATCTAAGTCAGTTGTAAATTCATGTGGCTTCAAAGGAAGGAGGAAAAAAGCATAATGAAAATAGTCAATGTGCTGCAAAATGTTAAAAATATGGAAAACTATTTAAAGAACAAGACATGTCTCAGGAGCTCGAGCATCACTGTGGACTGACATATGGTAATCGTATGTCAGCATATGCCTGGGCTGCATCTACAGCATATCCCCATTTGCTAAATTCTATTTGTGTCCAAAGTTGTAGCAAGAAGATCAAGGTTCATTGCAGTTAGAAAAATGTACAAGCATGATGATATGCTTGATTTTTAATTTTCTGTAGAAGCAATCCTGCACATTATTTATTCTTTCCTTGCTCATTTTTCTGATTTCAGAGACCATCCTGACACTTAAATTTACCCATCTCACCCCATGTTAAATTCTCAGTATCAGGAAAGATGGGACCAACTCCAAGAATGTCTCTATAAGTTGGACGAGGGGGGAAGATTCAAAAGATGGAGTGCATGGAAACATGTAGAATTAGAAGAGGGGAAACAGTCTCAGTTTCCTGCTCTAAATCCAGTAATTTAATAACCTAACCACTGAGTCATTGTGTGTATTTGTTTCTGGTTTCCAGAACCCAGAAGTCTCATTCTGAACCAATAAAATCTCCCTTTGGAAAATTTTGCTGAAGTTAATATAACTTTAGTTTCAATTAAATAGAAATACTAGAAAAGCACTGAGAAATTTCAGCTGCAAACAAGCTAACCCAAATTCTCATGTTGTTTCCTAACAAGCATTCTTTCCTCCATCCCCAAGCTGAGGATAGCTGTTTGTTTCCATTTTAGCACCCATGTTAAAGCGAACAAACTACACTTTTTACTCTTCTGGCTACTAGAAAAGCAGGTTATTAGGAGCTGCAAATAATGTTGACAATTAACAATGATGATACTGAATACTGTATATGGGTCTGAGATTTCCTCTGTTACTCCAGTGTAAATGGAATGCATTTTACTTAAGGATACTGCATGATAGGGAAATGGGTTAGAGCAAGGAAAGATTCCCAGGGTAATACAGAGCTGTGTAATAATAAACGATAAAATAAATGGAGGACATATTTCCTTTCTGTTTGGAAACACGCAGTGAAGAATTTCAATTTCCAGTCAGATGGCCAGGGAACGGATTCCCTTCTCAAGATAAACCCAAAATAGCTTTGCCAAAGGAATGTCTCTGGATTGATAGTGCTATGCTCCAGCTGAGAAATTCCCTCACATTTCTGAGTGTCAAGCATGGATGAAAACAGCAGAGCGGTGAAGCAATCATTTCATCATTCTGTTCCATTAAATGGGACATAGGGTAGCTAAAGAGCTAGGAAAAGGAGAGCTACTTTTAACATGCACAGGTCCTGGGATTAGAAAACCACCAAGATTTCTGCCCGAGGATCGTTCCACTAAAATCTCCTGGAGGTTCCCATCGTAACCCAACGCTGTGGTGGTGGTTGAGGAGAGGCTGTGCAATGGTAGCTGCAGTTTCTGCCTCACTGCATTACCTTGTAATGACATCAGCACATATTCTACATTCTGAGAGGGGAACGCTTCCCTCCTCCTCCCTGCCGCTCAGAAACAGTGAAGAGATGAGATCTGACACCTGAAAATGCTGGAGTGCTGTGACCTCGCCGGGGTATGAGATGGTCTTAGTGGAGGCAGAAAATTCAGCTGCCTGGAGTACTTTTGTTTTGTCCAGCTGGTGTCCTACTGTCTGCAAAGCTGCTTCCAGACAGCAGTGCTTTGTTATTCACTTGACTTTACTAGCCCTTGTCAGAGTTAATTGGATTTGTGACATGGTCAGATGTTTATTTCTTGATTCTGTTGTCCCTTGCCTTGCAGGACACATATGCCAGGGGAATCTACAGTGCATCTAGCAGATACTAAAATATGAAGAGATACATAGAAGCACTGTCCAAATTCTTAGGAGCTAAAATTTAAGGAAATGTGTGCCTAAAATATTTCTTCCCCTTGAATTTATGACAATATTGTCACTTAGCTGT
The DNA here is from genome assembly GCA_013400735.1 of Pomatostomus ruficeps. Lineage (NCBI taxonomy): Eukaryota > Metazoa > Chordata > Aves > Passeriformes > Timaliidae > Pomatostomus > Pomatostomus ruficeps. The sequence goes on from VYZT01020532.1 coordinate 22,981, forward strand.
GATTTATCACAATAATTAAAGCAGTTATAAAATTTTTTGTTTAAATATATCCACAGGTCTCTAAACAGTCAAATACCACATTCATTAATGTGGTCATGTATAAATTCCCAACTAAACCTTCGTGTAGTTGAATGCTATTTTGGGGAAGAATTCACACAAATCACATAAACACAAGGTTACACTCCTGGTAAAATCTATTAGTTTATTAAGTATTAGAAAAACTTATACTCTTCAGGAAAGCCACTGCCTACAGTCATAATTTTATCATACCTTTCTTTGTGTAATAACTTTTGTTTTGTAGATGAGATTTTAATCTCAGGCTATGTAATTGCTGTTATGCAACTCACTTTCTAAATCTTTGCTACTATTACTGTGCGAGTATTCTGCTGTAAATGTTTTTAAATACAATGGAAAGAATGTTTCCCAAGTTATTTACACCTCTAAATGATTTAAATCAAAAACCAAAAATGAAGAGGACTTAATTTACAACTGCTACAAAAAGCATGAGTTTTGGCACAGAATCCCAGCGAAGGTTTTATTCTGAAATGCTCCCTGCTTACAGAAGTTCTGGTTGGATGAGAGGCCCACACGTGGCCTTAGAGAACAGATGAACACAGACACACACACTCATACCACTCTGGAAGTCACAGTGGATGCAGTTTTTCCTTCTGGCTTGAAACAGGAGTAAACCAGCCATGGCTTTGTGTGCAAAGCATGTACAGAAACACCTGAACATTCATTCATATGTCAGCACGAGCTAAATATCATAGGTGTGTTATATGAGAGTAAGAGCAGGGAGAGAGAGAGGGAGAGAGACAGATTGACAAAGCAGTTAAGCATGGGCTTAACTTTAAGTTTGTATCCAAATCCTCATGAAGTCAACAGCTATGCAGTTGGAGCTATGCCAGGACATAGCTGAAGATGTGACCATCATGGTTGCTTTATGTAGCATGTTTTTATTAAGTTTGTAAGCAGAAATGGAGTTGGGCAGCTGTTTGTGATCTGTAAGTGTTGTGAAAGACAGTTGGCAAAATTTTTATATTGGCTAGTGCAAAGGAGTAATAAAATCAAAGAGAAACTACTTGTCTGCACATCTGCAAGAAACAGTGTGTATGATTTATTTCTATTTCATTCTAATTTTATTATTAACAGACCCCCAGTGCTTTCAATGCACATAAAGCTGGAGTAGCACAGGGGCAAATCAATCGAGCTTGGTTTCATTTCAGACAGCTATTTGGAAGCATCTGCAACATGCACAACAAGGTTAACCTCCACTCCAACATACTGTACTAGCTGAGAAACAGGAGAGGAATATTCTAATTTTTTTTCTTTTTTAATTATAGTGCTCCCACCTGATTTTGACAGGCCATTGGTTCCATTAAAAAAGGCACTGTTTGGTCCTTCAGTTCTTGCCCTGTTAGATAACATTGCATAAGCCAAAAGACTATCCACCTGGACTCTGAAACTGTTTCTCTGCCCCACTAGGAACTTCAGGAATGGACTTACTACCTTTAGCGGGGCAAGGTATGAAGTAAAATCACTAAGCAAATCTTCTGAAAAAGTTATGAAGCCGGAGAAGTTTTACCAGAATGTCATCTTCTACAGTATCACTGTTTCTATGCGCTGAATTAATTACAAGATTCTCTTATGCTCTCCTGTATTAGGTTTGTTAAAAATTCATCATTACATTTCCGTCAGGGCAATCATAAAAAAGGTATCATCTCCATACAACAGTCTATAAAATATTTGGTGTATGACAGTTGCTTCATTACATTCCCATGTGTCTTTCAATATCATTATTTAGCTTCAGTAAAAGTGAGAGTGATTTAGTTATTTATATAGCACCTGGTAGCAATCTACAAGCAATAGCTGGAGCAGAGAAAACAGTTCTTCTCCAACCCTGCCTATTATTGTAGAATTGATATATTTTTGGAGTAGAGGTCCATTAGGAAAGATAAGTTTTATAGCAAGCTATTCAAAATGCAGTAAAATATTAAAGAATAATCAGGAAAAGAAAGAAAAATTGCTTTGTGCACTTTTATTATTTATTAACCTGAGTTGGCACTTACTTTTATACAAAGAGTTACACCTCCCAGAATGCTTCGTGCTCTTAAATTGTACTTTTCTCAGCCCTAAAAAGATAGGAGAAAAAAATACTAAGGTCAACAACCATGTACACACCAACACAGAGCTTATCAACTTTTATTTATTCTTACAGTTCTTTCACAATACATTATTAACACCAAGCTTGTATCAACTACCATGAATATTTAACTCATTAAAAAATTGCATGTTAGTCCACAAGATATTGCTGATGTCTGATTGAACCTCAAGTAAGATTAGATAGTATTAGGGGGAAAAAAAAGGATGTCAATATATTAAGATAAAAGGAAAGCACAAAACCTCATGCTTTGTCAGAAGCCAAATTCCAACTTGGAAAGCAACACTCCTCTAGACATGCTGTTGCAGTTTGTGTTGTTCCCTCATGAACCTCGGGAGCAGGACTGCTACAAAGTGATGTGTCAAAGGCACACATCCCTGTTTTCAGGTACAAGGACTTCCTTAATGGCAGAAATAGGATGTCCACTTAGGAAACAATTCCTTACAGAACTACTGAAAGCTGGCACAAGATAAAACACCTCCAGGCCTGGGAGTTCCTTAACTTCCACCCTAGGGTGCCAGGGATCCTTCGGGAGGAAGTCCATCTGGACACCTGCTCAGGGCTCTGCAGCCGTGCCAGTGCTGCGAGCCCCGCCACAGAGGCAGCTGCAGCTCCTGGGAGGCTGGGCCACCTGCCAAGTGCATGGGCAGGGAGCTGGCACGCACCCAGCAAGTTTCTGGCAAAAATCTGACAGGCTTGGGTTCCACAAGATTTCTCTTTTAAAACACAAGAATGCTACTTTCCCTTCACAACAAAATACTAAATAGTTTATGTTAGGAAGCGCATTTTGTACGAGCCCATTTTCTCCCTCCAGAAATACATGTTGAGAAAAATTTAACTTGACAGTTTGTTGTGAAGTTCAGATAAAGCCAAACATTAAGCACTCTGTGCCTAATTAGAAAAATTAGTACTGAAATAAATAGAATCATACAATCTCACCGGTATGTCTGTGTCATCTGTTGCTTGAGTAGCGCAGTACGGGGCACTGTGGAAATTCTGCAATTAGTTCTAAGAAACACTGAAATATCAGGAGCAATGTATCTGCTTACCCAGGGCACTTCCTCAGGCAGACCAGGGCCACACACGGGCAGGCATCGGCTGCAACAAGGGGTTAAAATGTAACTCTCCCAAGTTTTTGTTAACGTCCCTTAGCTAGAAACAGTAAAAGGATAATGTGATTTCCTGATGTAGCTCAGCGTGAAGTTGTCTCAGCACACATTTTAATCTGTCTTATAGACATAAATTAGCACATATTAATGTTAATGGAGTGACATTGTTTATTGTGTCTGAGCTAGAACCTTCAGCTTGGATTGTGCAGTTTGCTTACATATTTATAAGGGCAGGAAAATCTACAGCCCTCCTACTGCCAAATAGCATAATAATTAAGCAATTAATCAGCAACTACTTAGCTCTTGACCTAGCTAACCTAAAGAATTCTAGCAGCCTTTCTGTGTAAAATGTTTGTGGGGATTGAAGGCTGAATCCACACTGATGAATCCAATATTCCTTCCGCACTTGTGTCAGTGCTTTATACTCCGACAGGGTGGCTGGCAAGCCACAGCCCAAGTTCATGTTATTCAATATTCACATATTGCTTTACAGTCAGGGGTTAGAGTTGTCCCTTGTGAGTACCTACATCTCACTGCATTTTGTTTTCAATATATATATATATATATGCAGGTTTCATGCAGCCAGCTAAGTATTAATTAGACTGAGGCCTCTCACTTGGGGAGAAAATAACTTTATGCCATGTTACATTCCTTCAGCTCTTATAAATGCAAGAACCAGCTGTTATGTGCACTCGAACTTCTGCTTTTTTGTGCAGCAACCTAAACAATCTGTTAAGGAAGGTAGGAATCACTGTGGCAAAGAATCACTGTTCCATTCTGTCCTTTGACAGCAAGAAAACACCAGCATGTACAATATCCTTTGGAAACCAGAAATTTCTGTTGTACCAGTACAAGACTCCAGAGAGAAAATATCTGGCAAAAGACAATGAAAAGTGCAAAGTCTTGTCTCAAAGTTTCCAATCTATATATTACACAATTTAACTTCCTTGATCAAGGAAGGTGGTGAAGGTCAACCCTTCTTCCTTGGCAGCCAGCAGGAATAGAGGTAGTGAGCACACATTTTATTTAATGTGCTGCTGTCTCATGTACTCTCTGGAGCAGTGAGAGACACTGTGCATTCCCTGTAAGGCTTCCACTGTGATAAATCTCACCCGTTTGGCTCCCTTCCTGATAACTCCTAGCAGCATCCAGCATACATGCTCACACTGTATTAGAATATAACAGTTCGGTAAACGTGGAAAAGAGACACATTTTCTGAAGTCAATGACTGCAGCTGGAAGAACCATACCAAACAGAGAGGACTGCACTGCAGACCACTTGTGTAAGCCACAGCCTTTCCGTCAGAGAAGGACACCTTTATATCATGAGCTGATAGGACGCTGAATTTCTTTTTCCACCATGTATGTTCTAGGTCGCTGGCATTTCTCATGAGACAAAGAAAATGCTGATCCTCTGTGGGCTGTAAGGGAAAACAGCTGCTAGTCAGAACTGGGCTATTGAGAGCACTTGGTCAACCCAACTTGGTAGAAGGTTTAAGTACCTCCAGACTGCATCACAGCTGTCAAAACAGCAGCAAATACAACACAAAATGTAGAGCAGGTCCAATTTTTAGTGTGTCAGTAGAATCAGCCTGCAGTTATTTTTAACTGCCTTGGAAAGCTTAGCAGGCAGATACAGTTAATCCTTTAAAGGATTTGCAGGTATTCATAGCTTAATAAGTAAGTGTAGTGGATTAAGCCAATAGAAGATTGCAGACAGTCAAAGACAACCTTTACGTGCTAACATTCAAAAAATAGTTTCTTTTATATACATTTTTCCTGACAATCACCCTCAATTGTATGTGCCAGAATCCTATAAAGTGAAATAAGAAATAAAAATGTTAGTCATTAACATCAACATGGGTGATATTTATCAGAAAGCAGTGAATTTCTGTTGTCTTCTATTTTCATTACCCTATAAATGCTTTGACAAGCAGAACCGCATTGTGAAAATGAATTAAAACCACATCTCCTTATGTAATAAATAAATAATAAAACGAAAACAGTAAAATTCATTTTAGGAAGAGGAAAAAAAGGTTGAATGATTTTTATATGTCAGAATTTATATTGTTTGTATTCTTTTTCAGGATACACTGACATAGGTTTAATTGAGAGATACGGGCCTTCAATATATTCATAAACATTGTGGAAATGAACACACATAATAAGACAAAGGAAAAAAAATCAGATGACACAAAACTATTAGGCTGAGGAAATCCAGGGCTGGCTATGAAAAGCTTTGGAGGTGGTTCAGTACTGAAGGGGTGATAAAATGCCAGAGGCTATTCAGTGTCATTAAGTGCAATGCACACCAAGAAGGGAAGAGAAAATATATGTAGATCTATACACATTAGGTGTTGGCATCTGCAGGAAAGAAATCTGAAAAGATCTGGTGCTTAAAGGAACAAACAAACCTGGGATTTATTTAAGAATTAACAGAGAAAAACATGAAAAATTTGCCCTGTAACCACTCAGGACACAGACACATGAATACTATATGGACTTCTAGTCATTCTGTTATCAAAAAGGTTATGATAGAATTAGAAAAATATCCAGAGAAGAATATGAGAGCGATGTACTAAGTCATGAATTTTATTAAAAAGGTGAGCTGGGAATAGTTATTCACTGGTTTTCACAACGTAAGTATTGGAAGGCATGCATTTTTTTTTTTGTAATAATAAACTATACTTTCATTAGATATTGCGAGGCACAAACAATACACGGATCAAAAAAATCATGAGTTTATTGATTCAGCAGTTCTACTCAGTAGGTCAGCAGTAACTATTCAACAAAAGAGTCTCCTGGTCACTGAAGGCCCAAAGAGCATGATGGAAAAATCACTGTAAGCATGACTGCCTCCGGACAGCCTTTCCATCAGTATCTACTTAATAGGTTTGGTAGACTTTTCATCTGGCTGAATTCAGCAGTTCTCAGGTCCCCACGACCAGAATGACTGAAATCATGATGTGTGTTGTTTGGCACACTGTTGCAAGAAATTTGAGCAGGAGCTCCCTGGTTCTGTCACGGCTATTTAAAAAGAATCACGATAAAATAGAATTGCTTCATTAACTGTCCAGCTGAAGAAGCCTAATTCCCTACACATTTTTAATGTTATTTACTCTGGCTACCAGACAAACCACTGCTTTCACACCTCAGCTGTGTTAGCTGAAACGTAGATGAAATATCTGTAGATAAGAGATACAAGAAAGATAAGAGCAGAATATTACTCCACAAGGTTATAATTAGACCCCTGCTCTTCCCAGATGATTCAACAGTGGGATGTATTGTTTACTCGGATGCTTGAACAAAATCGTGAGACACAGGAAGACAGGACTAGAAGGGAACTCCTCAAACACTGCAAGTACTCAACTCTTACACTTTCAGTTGTATCACTTAATTTCTTTCAGAAACTGACCCAAGTGCCTTTTGTAACTACTCCATCAGATGGCAGTCTCAAAGTGTTTCTCCCAGATGGAAAATTCTGTTTCATTTTTAGACTCAGTGTATTCCTAGTCAGCCAATGACTTATGCTCTTCTACTAACACAGTTCCTTGGTTTAAACAGAGCTTTACCTCTGTGGTGGTACATTCAGAGAAGGAAATCATATCATCTGTTAATGCTCATTTAGCTTGGCTCATCAAGGCAAACTCTTTTCCAGCAGATCTCTCCTACCATGGTAATGCAGTGTGAAGAGGTCCTGGCTGGCTGGGACACCAGGCCAGACACCGCAGACATTCTACACCCACGTGTCCGTGGTCCCAAGAGCTGTGCAGATAGGTTGGCACATTCCTTTCAAGCCAATGTGCCCTGTCACCGAGACAGCTACTCTTCCTCAACACGTACTCAGAGCCAAACTAATGTGGCTGCACTAATTCACGTCTGGAAATAGTTTGGTGGAGGTTAGATCAATTCTTCATATACTGTACTTCACTGTGTGGTGTAATTACTCTCCAGCTCTCACACTGTAGGCTCCTAATCCCATGGATCACCAAGCTCTTTCTCCTCACTGGCTCCGTACTGATTTGCCTTTCTGGAATGCAGAATTTCCATGGAACAGACTCCAGTTTTTCCACACATCTCAAAGTCTATGATAATCTTTAACATGCAAACTGAAAGGATTTTTGGTGTTTGCACTGACGGCTTTGCTGGAATGCTGAGCCCTACAAGTCACTACAATGACTCTGGAGGTTTGTGGCACTTCTATTATGAGAATGACATCACTTCCTATTGTTTTGGAAAAAAATATCTTAATATAGTAGTGGCAGATAACTGACATCACCATCACCAAGTTCCTAAGAGATGCCTGAGAAGGGAAGAAATAAAGTTAAAACAGTAGGAAATTAAGATTGATAGAACACTTGACAATGGTTCTGCACTTTTTCTTCTTAAGAGCAGTCTATCTTAATTTCTCACACATTCCAATCTTCCCCCTGCACAATCCAATTTGCTTAGGTAACCTGGACATCTTTCACTCCTCATGGTTTCTCTGGCTCTGTTCCACACTGCAGATTTGTTGCTGCAAGTCACTCCTACTACCAGACACTGCACAGAGAACACGGCTTCAGGAAGTCTATCACTTATCTCACTGAGCGCTTCACTGTCATATCAGCACTTTTTCTGAATCCAGGAAGGGCAGGGGTCTAGGAGTGGGAATGAGAGAAATTGCCTAGGCAGTGGATTCTATCCTGACACACGCATGAAGGAAAGATCAGCACAAAGATCAACATAAACCTTAAAAAAGGATCTGAGGGCATGAAAGGGCTCCCAAACCCAGAGATACCAAAGGAAGAGCTTTATCACAGAGTGAATGAAACATAGGAGCATGGAATCATTTAGGTGGGAAAAGACCTCCAAGATCATGGAGTCCAACCATTTACCTAACACTGACGACACTAAATCATGTCCCCAGGTGCCACAACATGAGAAGCTCCAGGACCTTAATGGCCTAGAGTGACTTAGTAGGTGGGAGGATGAGGGGCATTCCTGCTTTACAGATGAGTAAGAAAGAGGCTGTGAAAGACAAGAGAAAGGACACACTAAGAAACATTTAAAATGAAGATTTTTTTTTTTAAATGTGTGGCCTCCTGTAGAAGTCTAGATTTAGTTACAGAATATCACCACATAATAGCTGTGTATGCATATTTATTCTTATGAAAGCAAGCAAAATATTACTGAAGTTGATTATGCAGCCTGTATGTATTTACCCCAGCATGAAACCACACACTATTTCCCTTACAGTAACTTATACTATAATATAAATTTTGTAAATCTGTAACACATCCCTCAAATCAGACTATGGAATTAGAAAGATCTGTGTTTGCTTAGCAGAGGAAGCAGGACAGTGGTACTTCCTCATTCCCTTTCTGCCATCCTAATGTCCTATTGCCACTGTCCCTGGCTCCTGTGCTCCTCACACGTTGAAGAAGTGAATGAACATGAGGAAAGAGCCTGCAGGAAACAGTCTGTGCTTGACTATCCTTCCGTGCTCGTTTTGCTTTGTGGTAATACCTCTGGCTCAACAGGGGTTTCACTTGATTTAGTTCAAGTCAAGGGAAGAATCAGCCCCACGAGGTGCCTCATCACCACCGAGCCCATGCACCTATCCCACATGGCCTGACCTTCTGAACGCCTGTCCCAAGGCAAAACAAAGCAACTGGAGATTCCAGATGAAATCTGAATGCATTGTGATGTGAGCCAGACAAATTCTTCAACTGATCTCGATCTCTTTCCAAAACACGGAACACTGCATTAATAAATATCAATACTCATTTCAAAACCTTCAGAGTACTTAGCTAAAATACTTCCGTTGTATTCACAGAGTCAAGTGTTAGCAAATTTTCATCTTAAAGATAGATGCTGCATTGGCAGTTTGCAAAGAATTTAGAGAAATAAATTAAACCAAACACAGGAGTCCCCAATGACAAACAGAATACTGGACAACTAAGAAGTTTTGAGGGAAAAAAAAAACCCCTGATTTTCTTAGAAAACATGTAATGTTGAATAAACAAAGAATTTTTCTTTATTTTATTTGGTACTTTAACTCACTCAGGTATTCCTGCAACGAATCAGTTTCATAGAACAGTACTTCCCTGAATTAAGATTTGATCCTTTTACTTTATCCTGTCAAGATTCTTACCAAAGTAATGAGAAATTGTTTTTATTATCTACGAGATGAAAGATTTGTTCCTTTATTATGTCTAACTAAACTCATTTAAAAAAACCAGTTAATCCTCAGCTGCATGCACAGACCTGCTCCCATCACACAGGGATGAAGAATTAAAGAGAGGCCTTTCCCTCGGGTGTAGTGCAGGGAAGAGAACCTGGGAGGGTGCCACGAACGGGACAAGAAGGGAGCATCTGTTCCTGTGTGGATTTTTCTCTCCTCCCACACGTTGAAGGGAGAGATGCATATGAAGTGTGTACAGGGTTTATTTTTAACCAGCCAGGCAAAGGGCCATGATGGCTCCGTCCCATCGCTCCGTTTATCTCAAGGAGAGCTACGAACGCCCGGTGCTGAGATCAGTTATTTCTCATCCTAGCCACGGCATCCCCCTCCCTGTACTTTAAATGTTGCCTCATATGTTAAAAATGTGTCTCAAGAATCCATGTGCTTGGCACTCTGCAGGCAGTTCTGCTCCTTGTTTTTGTGCATCACATCTCGCAATGCAGCATAAGGATAGATCTCACCAGGACTTCAATAAAAGCCAAAACCTCCCCAAAACAATCAGGCCTCCTTCCACACTAAACAACCTTCATCATTCTCTTTACTGGATATACTATTTCTTTAAAGTTTGCTTTCAAGTGAGAACTCTCAACTCTCGATGCCAGAATTCTGCCTCTCATCATATTAATAACTTATTTTGTTTTTCTGTTAAACATCCTAAGATATTTTAAGGCTATTCTAAGGCAGTTCTTCATATTGCCAATTTTTGTTTATTTTCAGTCTGGGCTATGTTTTTCTACCAATTCACAGAGCGTACAGTACAGGTTAGTCATACATTCATAACTCGATTATACTAACCAAAGTCATCCATTTGTGCAGTTCTGAGGAGGAGGAGGAGGATGATTTTACCAGGCAACTTTATTGAAAAGGACATTATCCTCACCAAAGATATTATTCACAGCAAGAGTAATATGGAAAAGAATATCCTCCTCCAACATATGAAACAACATACTCCATAGTTAAAATTGTGATTTCTAACCCCGTAGTTTAAGGAAATACATATATATATATTTCTTTTTAACTCTGTAGGGCTTCAAAGACTAGACTATGAAAGGGAAAAAAATAAGGAAATCACATTTATCACTCTTATTTTGCAGCAAATGGAAGATATTTTACCATATTATTCCCACTGGAGACTGAGCAAACACAAAATTCTTCACAGAAACCTTGGGACAATATGCATGAAGTAGCTACCAGACCACAAACACAGATCCTTCCTTGTTTTATGTTAGCCCATCCAAGCAGCCATGCAATCTGGCAACCAAAAAGCCACTATAAAGCAAGCCAGCTACTTGAGAAGAAGTTGTGTAGGTCCCTGAGGTGAAGAACTCACTGGAAAAGTAGAATTGTAAATAAAACACAAGGAACTGCCTGCTGCTGACTGCCTCCACAGTAATCAAAAAAATTATTCATTCATGTAGATTTTTCCTGAATAAACAGCATTGTATTAAAGAACCAAAACAAACAAAACAAAAGAAAAGAAAACAAACCAAACAACCTGAGACATTTCTCTCCTTGAAGAAATTATCCTGTTCAAACCAATGGAACAATTGTTTTTACACCATGTGGCCCTGAAAGAGCCGAAAGTGCCTTGAGAGGAAAACAAGGGCACTCAGAGCTTGTCTGATCAGACCCTCCATAGTTATCTTTTAAAAATACATAGCAAGCACATATTTTTAATCACCAATGAGACATGTAAAGCACATTTTAAATCCAAGTAAATTGGGATTTAAGGTAAATCTGATTCCAAGTAAATTTAAGGGTGCACTTAAACGTATGTTTAAGCTGCTCTGGTAACAAATTTAGATTAAAGAAATAAAACATCATCTATGTGAAATAAAACAATTTTTGTCTCCTTTGCAGCAGACCACAATACACTGCTTCACAGTTAGCTCGCCCTGACCATTCTTAAAAATTCACAGAGCAGTATGTAGAAAATAAATCCAGAAGTAAGTGGTGTATTGCTGCATGGTCTGCAGAGCTTATGTTACCAACCAGCACAAACCATGACCAGATGAATAACAGGATTTATACTTAGTCAAACGAAAACCAGAAATGTGATACGCAAAACTGGTCACAGTCTAGTATTTCTTATGGATCAATCCCAGTAAGGCTCCCGAGACATGTTTGTTATTCTGAAGTATTATCTGTACAGGTTATATTAACGAATTTCAGCACCCAGATTAAAACATTAATTCTGTGCTGAAGTAATCCATTTGCAAACTGTGCTATTGCAACTATTCAGGTAAGTCATACAGTATTTCTTCATTTCTTGACAGCATAACTTGAATGTTGTAAACAAGATCAGTAATTCACTTTCAAGATTAAGTTTCAGATGACTGGCTGTTAATACTACAAAAAAGCCACTTTCAAAAATCAGTACCAATTTCATGAATGCTTTCTGAATGTTAACTGCACACAAATTCTGATCAGCAAATAATGACAAATCACCCTGTCTTTCTCTTTCAAAGGCTTAGTTTTATATTTTTGAATACTTCACAGCCAAAGGCAACAAAACATCTTTTTGGAAATTTTATGTATTTTGCTTCTTCATTGCTGCCTTTTCAAAGGGAAGCTTTCTGCACAGCGAACAACAAGTACGTATTGAGCACAGTGACCTTTATAGTTTTGATTTCAACAACAAGAACCCAGTTTTGCCTTAAAGGCAAAAGTCTCTCTAAACTGGATCCTTTAGATGTAATTGAACTATAACAATTCATTTCCATAGGCTTATGAAAAGATGCCTCCTAAATTTGCAACCAATTTTATAGTATTTGGCCACTGACAATAGATGCACACAAGGAAGCTGGAGCATTACTTTTTGAATTTGAAGTTTTTATGTGAAGAGAGACAGGCAACAAGGAGCCCCCTGTTAAGAACAAGCACAGAACAGTCAAAACAGATCAGAAAGCGGAAAAGCACAGAAAGTGAGAGAAACCAAGGCGCCACTCTGGGGATCACCAACCCACCGTGCACAGATGTTTTCCCCTGTTGGTGCCTCCTTGGTCAGCAGAGCACGGCAGAGCTGACTCCCTCCCAGGGTCTGCACTTCGGCATCATCCCAGGGCAGCTCACAGAAGGATGGAGACCTTGCCTCTATTAGGAAATTGCATTATTTCACCGGTGAGACGCTGCTGCAGTTTACCCTTGTGCATGTGTGTAGTTCAGCTGTTGGCAGTGCTGTTTCCAGTTAAAAGTGTTGTAACAATTGCCAGCTGAAAAAAAAGTTATTTCTCATCCTAGTTGATGGATGTTTCTTCATTTGTACTGTATAGTCATACCTATCCCTGCAAGGGTAACAGCCACTGAGCATAACATAGTATCAAATCAAAAACTTAACTTTAACTTCAAAACTTACCATTTGATAGTAGGGAAGACCTTGTATTTAATGTCCTTAGCTAAACAGCCACAGGTTGGGTGAGGCAGGAGAAATGTGAGGCTTTCATGTTTGGTAGGCACCATTAACATCTGCTCCTGTTCACAGGTACATTTTGGAAAATGCTACACAGAATCATTGTTCCTATACATTCACAAGATCATTTTGCCAGACAGAAACCTATTTCACAGGGTAGCAAAGGAAAGAATGTATCACTGATTTCCCCCCACCTTTTCTACGGTTGCTTCACTACAGCTTTCCTAAATTTCCCCTTCCTATCATCCTGCACAGCTAACTGCATGAATAATTTAATTGTGATACTCTACCAGCGCACTGCAGTTGATTCTCCCAACATTTTTGCTTCCATCCTGATTTCTTTGTAACCTAAGCCGAGAGCATGATGACCAAGCATTTCCATTTTCACTTTCTCCTCTGCAGCTCCCGAGACAGAAATAAAACGGAGAGGGGGCAGAAGAGGAAGGGGGAGGGATGCCTTCTGCTAAAGGCAGAAAACACACGACAGAACCATCATCAAAACTTCATGTGTGACAATCCGGTAGGTGACTCCTCAGAGAATTTTAACTATACACAGCTCTTCTTAGGTACCCAGCAAAACCCTCCACGACAAGAGGATGAGGCAGTGGAACCCACCTTGAAAAAGGCTCCAGAATGAATGGATGTCGGGGAAGGAGGAGGCGAGAAAGAAAAGAGGGGGTCTCTCTTGCACTGTGAATAATCCTTGGGAGCTTTATAATTACCAGATTTTTTTTTTTCCCAGATAGCAACATTAACCTCTGTAAAAGTAAAAAAAGCAGGAAAATTGCACCATCTTTTCTCAATATGAATATGTTCCTAACTCAGCACAAAGCAACAAGCTTTTTTTATCATTCTTCTTCGTAGCCTTTTATTTTCTACTACTTTCACATATTTAAATATTACTTCTGTCATCTACATTCTAGTTTCAAAAAAGTCCTAAGGTTATATTATTTAGATATCTCAATTGAATATAGTTCACATATGAACAATATGATAAGGAACATAATTTAAAATAACAAGCACCATGAAGTAGTTTAAAAATCTTGTTACCTTCAGTAAGGCTCTGTAAGTGAGGTGTTTAAAGGTAATTCATCAAATTTCAGTGAGTTTCCCCTTTTTAATAAAGTTTCACAAAAATCTAAAAACCACACATCAGGATAAATAGCAATCAATTTCTCAAATTATATTAAAAGCAATGTTATCCCCTTTGATTGAAGTAGGTGGCTGAAGTTTGGACTCTTAGAAGTTATTTCTGTTAGGAAATGCATTCCAGAATCTCTGGGGTTCTTTGTGTGTTTTTCCCTTTCTCTTAGAACATCGACTCGACCTGCAGCTGAGCTAACCTGTTCACTGTCACTGAAAAGGCATTGCCATCCCACTCTTTCCAAACCCAAACTTTACCTTTCTTCTGGTGAGTTCTGTTCCTCACCCTTTGTGTTGGCTCTGCCACTTGTCAAACACTTTCCACGAGCTGATTCAGCTCACTAAATTGGAAGTGTTATTCAGCCATTTCAGGAATCAATTTTTCTGCCGTTTTCGTGATTTAAATCAGTCGACCCAAGAGTGATGAAAACCAGAGATAACAGGTGAAGGCAGTTCACAGAAGGCCATAAGGGCGCCTTGCAGGGTCATGCAGAAAGTGGGGGTTTTTGGCGGCTTTTCAGCAGCATTCCTCTCTTCAGTGGTCCCTGTTCACCAGATAATAATGCACAAACATCAAAACTTCGCCAGTCTTCTGCACCTACATTCTGTCCACAACAAAACACTTCCGATCAATAACTGTGCATCTGTTGTGACAGATACCTCTAATTCAGCACATGGCTATCGTCGTTTCACTTACTTTATACCTAAAGAACCCGAAAGAAATACACTTCCATGAATGGTGACCTCCATGTGACAACACCTGATCCCTACCAAAACAACAAACACGTGAAAGAAACGTTTGTATTTTGGGTTGCAAAGCAACAGAAAGCCATCGAGAGAAACACAGGGCTAAGAAAAACAGGTATTTTTTTTTCCTGTTTCAAAATACTACTTAAAATCAGTGTTTTTCGGGAAAAATAAAATCAACACAGCAGCAAGAAAAATAAAAGTACAAATTGCTGGCACATATACTTTCCCATATACCCAGAGTCTCTGGGAACGTGCATCCTTTGTTTGAAAGAGAGGTACACAAGGAAATATCCCCTGCGTTAGGTTTTCCCTGAATTTCTCTGAAGGGACAAAACCCACCCACTGAACTTTTACAGAACTTAGAGCCATTCCTGTTACCCTAGGAAACATATAACGAGAGGGCTGGCACACTTGCTTGCTTCTTCTGGAACTCCTCGCCAAAGTCGAGCTGTTAAAACGATGGTGATGGCACCCATCTTTTCCGAGTTCTCAAGCAATACTCGTGAGAGAAGAGCAAGCAGGCCCCTTGGAGAGGATGACCACCCTGTCCTCCCCAAAAGGCACAGCTTGCCCTTGAACCGCACTTACTTCTCTCGGCCGCGAGGTGCTTCCTTCAGGGCTGGGGCTGCCCGGGGAGCCGGCGGCACCGCGCAGCCCCTGCCCACGGCAACACCTCGCACGGGGGAGCGGCACTGGGGGCAGCGGGGCCGAGAGCCGCTCGCTGCTCTGCCGGGGCGCCCGAGGGGAGCGGTGGCTGAAGAGGAGCGGAGCCTGAGGGGAGCGGCAGCCGAGGAGCACCGGCCGCTGAGGAGAGCGGCGGCTGAAGGGGAGCTCCGGCCGAGGGGAGCGGCGGCCGAAGGGGAGCCCCGGCTGAGGGGAGCGGCGGCTGAAGGGGAGCCCCGGCTGAGGGGAGCGGCGGCTGAAGGGGAGCCCCGGCTGAGGGGAGTGCCGGCCGAGGGGAGCGCCGGCCGAGGGGAGCGGCGGCTGAAGGGGAGC
>VYZT01020532.1:39139-84934 GCA_013400735.1 Pomatostomus ruficeps
TCCGGGCTCGGCTCGGCTGCCGGCTTTTCCTCTGCTTCCTCCGCCGCCTCTGCGGCCGCGGCCAACAACAACAGCGCGGAGCTGCGGGCGGGCGGCGATGAGGACGATGGGCAGAACCTCTGGTGAGTGCCCGCCCCGCCCCGCGGAGCCGGGCGCGCCGGCCGCCGCCGCCCTCGGAGCGCCTCGGTGCCCTGCGGAGGGCCAGGGGAAGGGGCTGGATGATCCCCCCGGCCCCGCTGGCGCTCAGCCCCGCTCAGTCACTGAGCTGGGGGGGGGCACCCCCCCTGGCAGTGGCAGCTCCTGCCCTGCCCCCCGCCCCTCCTGCCGTAGCCCCCCCATCCCCGGGAGATGGCGAGGGTGGGGACCGGGAGGAAGCGGGAGACCCTTCCTAAGCGCTGCCGTCTCTCCGCGCCAGGTCCTGCATCCTCAGCGAGGTGTCCACGCGCTCCCGCTCTAAGCTGCCTTCGGGGAAGAACGTCCTCCTGCTGGGTGAGGAAAGCATCCCAATCCCTCTCCCTTCCGCTCCACACGGTGACTGAGCAAAGCACCCCGATCCCTCTCCCATCCCTGCGGCACACAGGCTGGCTCCCGAGCCCTCTCTCGGGCGCCTGGAGCCTCCCTTGTTCAGCGCCCCAGGGGAAGGCGGGGGTGATGGGTGGCAAGGCGCTGTCTTAACCCTGCCGCTTCCTCCCTCGCGTGGCTTTGCTTCCTTTGGGAGATGCAGTGGCCACAGATGCTTTGGATACGCCCCTCATCGTAGGTACCTCGCCATAATACCCTCGCTGTCCTTCCCCCAGCCTGGCTCCATAGGTGGAGATGGCTCGGATGGGGAGCTGTTATTGTCTGTCTCCCCCGTGAGCGCCGCTCCGGGGGGCGTGCGGCTCCCGCACCTCGCTGGCCGGCGCTTGCGGTGTGTGATGCGGGCACAGGAACTGCTGCCGTGGCCCGAGCGGCATCAGTGACGGCGCTGCCTGCGGGCCCGAGGGCGGGGAGGGCCGTGCGGGCTCTGCCTGCCCTGCCCTGCCCTGCCCACTCGCACCCGGCGTGGCGGCTCCAGCGGCCGCCCCGGCATCTCCGCCCAGGGCCTTAGTCCAGCCCGGCCCTCGGCAGGGTGAGAGCTACGGGAGGGGACTTTGGTAGGGCGCTAGGGAGACACACAGCTGCAATTCACTGTTCAGGGAGAGAAGGAAAATGACACGTCAAAATTAAAAGCCTCATGGAGGAGAGAGAGAAATGGATGCTCTCGAGTGTGTCTGTAGGAATACATTATTGCTGTTATTATTATTAGTGTAGTGGACCTTTTGGTTTTTTTTGTTCTGATGTTTTTCCTGAAAGGCTATTAAATACTATTACCAGTAGACAACGTAATGAGTCCAAGTGTATGGATTTATAACTAGCTGCTTCTTCCACTCCTTTTGCCAACCTCCCTGTGCCCAGAAAGAACCATGTTAATACTTGGAAACAGGGTTAAAACTCAGTAAAGATATTAATGCAGACTCTGTGCACGCTATGATTCTGCATAGTCTTGTGGTTTATACTCTCTTGAGGTTTTTCAAGTTAGGCTTTTTTTTTGCCCTCTGTAATCCTAAAGCAATCACTGTGATCCTTTTCTTCCTGTTTTGATAAGCTGAGTGGTTACTTAAAACTGACCGAGAAAGAGAAGGCTGCGAGAATGATAGGATGGTCTTCTGAAGCTCTTACAAGACTTACTACCCTTTAATTTGTTGCTTTGTATGTTATGTAATTAAGTAGGATGTTGAGATTGGAAGTTGCAGTGATATTAAACAAAGGAAAGATTTCATAACGATTGACAGCTTTTTATGTGACTCTTTGAACCTAAATTGGATGATTGTCCTTGTTGAAGTTGGAATATTCTTCAAGCTGTGATCCTTGTCAAGAAGATTACACACTGTTTTTCCTCTCTCTTCATAGTCAGGTAATCCTTTGTGCTCAATAACTGGAGACTGCTTCCTTCAGAGCTTAAAAGGATATCATAGCTTGTTTCCAAATGCTCATTCAGTTTGTTCTGTTCAACCTGTTGTATATAAATTTTCTTTTCTACTATTTATGTAGAGCTTATAGAATGACTTAATGTAATGCCTTTTTTCCTTTATTTGACTGATGCGTTTTTTGAAAAATGTGCAGATGTGTAGAAGAAATTCTGATTCTTGCTTAGAAATTGTGTTTTTTAGAAGGCCTTGGTCCAACAGGGGGGGAAACCCCCCAAACTTGGCATGTATTTAGGAAAAAGAACATCAGATCTGAGGACTGGCCAGTAAGGACCATGGCCATGTTTTTTATAAGAATACCTATCCTTTGTTGTTCACTCACAAGTCATGATGCTGCTCCTGAAGCACACTGGCACAGGAAGAGGAGAGGTCTTATGTATTCTGTATTGGACAGATTCAGTGTGTGAAGTTCTGTGTGTTTGGATTCTTGAGCCGTGTGTTTGCAGTTTCTCTGTTATTTCACATTTCCTCTGTGTTGAAGCTTTGTTCCTTCAGATAGTTTTGTACTAACTTTTGTTACTAATGCAGATCACTTCTTGCCATGGTTATTTTCAGTTTCTTTATACTTTCTGCACTTTTAAGCAGAAGGTATAAAGCTGACCAGCATCTTGCTGGTATTCACTCAGTTTGTGGCAGGCAAATATTTGCTGTATAAACAGTCATATTGGTCAAAACTTGCCAGAGGAAACAGGATTTATAGTAACAAATGAGCGCATATTTTCAATACAAACTGCATTAAAAAAACCCAAAAAAACAAACCCTAAGCCTTTAACATCCCGTTGCCCCACCCCAAAAAACCAGCTGGAAAAACCCACCACGTAGTGTTCTTTTGTTTGCTAGGACAGGTTTTGTAATTTGCCTACAGCATTTGTATTTTTCAAGCAGTGCATATAGTTGTATGCCTAGTTGTTCTGGGAACCTGTCTGTGTCTGGCATGCTAATTCTGCTATTTCAGTATTTATTTTTAGCTGTGTTAACATCTCATTTTTAAGAACCTGGAAAGCAGTTGGAGTTATCACAGACATAACTAAAGGCGACTGGAATGCCAAATGTTAATCTCTAGATACGGCACATGGCTTTGTGAAGTGAAGGTTAACCTATAACGTTGGTAATCATTTGCTCAAAATTAGCCCAAAATTAATTGACTTACAATTTTACTTCTCCAAAGTTGTTTCACTTGCGGACATTTTTTCAACAACAATTTTTCATTGACGTTTAAACCCCGATTGGCACCACATGTGGTGTGAAAGCTTCTCAGCTTTCTGTTCTTGTATGAGCAAATAATAAAAGCACAAGCTTTTCTAAACTTTACTGTAAGTCCCTTATGCTCTGATTCCTAGGCAGTTCTTTCATAGTGGCTATAGCTACCTCGTTTAGCGAACTGTACCAGCAGAAAATGTAAAATGTCCTTGCCCTCTTACGGAAATTGAGTGCTCTCATTGACATTTCCAGCTACTTTTTGCAGATAGTTTTTGTTGCTCTTGCTTCATTTTTTTTTTCTCTTTTTGATTTCTTCTCCTGGACTGTCTTCTGCTCACTTGTGTAATAAAGGTCACAGGATATGCTTTTTGTGATGAGAAAACTGATGCTTATAGCTGGGAGCTCTCTTTTTCACTCCCTGTCTGATATGTCAGCAAGTGGAGTAGAAGGGAGCAGCTGACGAGTCACCATTGCAGATTATGGATGGAATCCATAGTGCTGTAGAATGTGTGAAGCTTGGATTCAGGGACCTGAACTAATCATTTATCCAATAAACTGCAGCATGCATTCAAGCAGTAATGTTCAAAGTCATTCCAGGATGCACCAGGAAACAGGCTCCCAGCTGGCAAGTGAATGGAATAGTTGTTTTCTGTCTGGCTTTGTATGTCAGACATTCTCTGTCTCTGAAGCACAGTATATTCTTTGCCTGCAATTTTAACAATTTCAAACCATCCAGTGACACTCGTACGCCTGACTCTCTGTGTCTGTGTTGCACAGTTACACTTCTACTGAGT
Organism: Pomatostomus ruficeps; assembly: GCA_013400735.1. Taxonomy (NCBI): domain Eukaryota; kingdom Metazoa; phylum Chordata; class Aves; order Passeriformes; family Timaliidae; genus Pomatostomus; species Pomatostomus ruficeps. The sequence continues at coordinate 43,143 of VYZT01020532.1, forward strand.
CACTGGTGGGTTTGGGTTTTTAATGGGTTTTACTCCACTTAATGAGAAAAGCTTTGAGTTTAATGGGCAGTGAGAGCTCAGCTGCCTCATGTCCACATTTTCTCTTTACCCCAGACATCTCACTTCCCAGGGCTAGGTCTGTTTGCTTGAATCTTGGAGCTGTGCTCCTGTCCAGGGGCTGTAAGGATGCTTGGAAAGAAGTTTCCACAACCCACAGCTCATTTACAGGTACACTTTTCTGTGTGTAGATGTGCCATTTTCTGCAATAACAGTCATTCCCCATATATCTTCAAGAGCAGGTTTAGCTTGCTGCTTTCTTCTAGTGAACCTGTGGAATATAAATAACTTGAAAATTAAGTTTTGATACAGCAAATTTTCATGAGGATAAAAAATCTGCTTACTTAAATTTGTACTTAACACTATAAAATTAGTTTTCCATTTTATTTTTTCTTGTTCAAATAGCTGACAGCTTCATTGTGATGACTTAATCATTGAAACTGATAAAATACTGCTTGTTCATACTGTCCATATTATTAATCTCAAATATTTTAAACTCCCTAGTACTGCAGAAGTTAACTCAGAGGGCTTCTCTTCGTCCTCTTCTTGCAACTAATTCACCTTCTGCAGGCAGTGAAAGCCTTCCAAATGTAGTCAAATTGTGTTTAGGTCAGCAGAGCTATGCTTCTAAAGTGTCAATTGTTTTGATGGGGCATTGACCTAGATAAAATTCTAATTGCTTGTGTTGTAGCTACATTTTTTTAGAATTAAGTAGTACTTCTTTGTTGTGTCCTTCCTGCTATAATGCCCTTCCAAAAATCCAGAACTACATGGATGCTGTGTAGTAGAAGTCAGAACAGCGTGGAAAGTTCTGAAATTCTTGAATTGCATTTATTTAAGTTTGTCTCTTCATTGTCAGAGGTGCTGCTGGTCACTGGATCTATCTCAGAAATAGCTCCAAAGGCGAAGAACAGTGAAAGGAATTGTGCTTCTGTGTTCCCCAGGCAGGTTAGTGGCGGGAGAACCAGTAAAGGTGTCCCGTGGATAGTAACGTGGGATTATTCTGTTTTGGTAGTGAACCTGGATAAAACACACTGGACAACTTCCTGCTATGTTAAAGGAGAACGATTGAGTTAGGAATGGGTGCTCTTCATAGTCACTGTAGAATTAATTCTCTGCAATGTTTGCCTTTCTCTGACTGGGTCTCTCCAAGCACGGGTGACACTCTCACTGCTGTGCCTGTTTCCACAGCCAGGCTGTGTATTCCTGTGGTCCAGGACATGGCAAAAGACTTGCTGCAAGGGTTGTCTGCAGTCTGCTTTCTGTCATGTTGAAACGCAGAAGTGCCATTAAGGTGCCCCTCAGAAAAGTTATTTAATTTTTCAGTGCCACAAATATACCAAGGGAATCGTGTGTGAATTGAAAGACTTAGAGTAAAACAAACTTGAAGGAGGAGAAATTTTTTATTCAGTGAGTAAATTAAAATTTTGTGACAGGTTATTTGTAGTCCTGTTATGGCCTACTAATTGCGAACTTCATGTTGGTTTGAGGAATTGTAGAGAAGGAGCTCATCAACATAATTAATTTTGTTCTTTAGTTCTCTGTAAGCAAACTGAATTTGGCTTACTCTGATTATTTTGGTCTTGTTCTGTAAAAGGCATTCTTCAATTAGAATGTGTAAACAAGCCTCTTTCACTAATATGCAGCTGTAGAAAAGGCAGTTATTAGCTTGTGACAAGTATTTTATCTTGAAAATAGCTATAGCACACACATGCTTGGTTCTAATAGGGAGAAGATCTTTATGTCTCTACACCACTGCATCAGGATTCAGACATTCCACATGGTGTGGAATAGTGATTGCTCTGGGATGCTGGGGAGGCATCTTAGCCCCATTCTATAACTCATGTTTAGACTTGATGGCTTTGTTCTATCATATTTAAGCAAGATAGGTTTTTTTTTCTGTTAATAAAAATATTCAATATTTTATGTTACAGATACTGGATGTTCTGAATTATTCTACCCAGAAGCTGTCTTTTGCATTGTAAAAAGTTTAAAGCTAATTCACAAAAGTATGCTTGGGGGTGTGGGGTGTGCAGAAGATGTTAATTAGGACCATTACTTCTAGTTGTGCTTGGCCTTGTTTGAATATGGGTTTTTTTTAGAGATGAGTTGTAGAATTCCCATATCAAGCTGAATTTTAATTGATGAGTTTAAAATGCAAACAAAAAACTCCCATCAAGGAACCACTGGGATTATAGTTTACAAACAAGTAAGGGCATCCAGGGTTTTTCGAAGAGCTGCTGAAAAGAATCACAGTCCTGGATCGAAGAGGGGCAGGCTTCCAATACTGATGACACAAAAGAAATGTTCGCTCCTTGCTTCTGTGCCTTGACATATTTTAAACACACTGGACACTTCACAATGGAGAAACAATTTAAACAGACAGTCAAAGCTCACATCTGTCCTGGAGATAACACATTGATTGCTCTTCCATGTACAGATTTCTGTGACAAATAAGAAACGTCTTGTTATAGGACCAATGAAATTCTGTTTTCATTTTCTAAACTGAAAGAAATGTGGAAATAACATGAGTAGTAAGTATTTTGAATTTAAAAACGGTCTCGGAAAGTTTGAAGAGGTTCTGTAGCAGAGAGCCCGAGTCCTCTCCAATGCAGTGGTTTGTGGCTGAGCAGGTGGTGTAGCAGGACGTGGATCAGCGCCTGTTTGCCGGCACTCACAGGAGGAGATTCACTCACCTCACTGCCCACCCTTCCTGGCTGGGGGTGACCATTCTGCTCAATTCTGTATTGTGGCAGAACGTTTGGTGATCCTTGATTTTCTGCTCAGTAAACATGCTTTTTGCCTGGAGTAGGGGGAAGGGAGGAGGCTGGGAAGGCTCTCTATTATTACAGTTCCCTTTATGTTTGGGGGCAGCAACAAGAAGGATGTTGTCACAACCTGTTTTGTGGACAGAGCAGCACCTTGGACAGAGGAGCTTTCACAACCCCAAACTGGGGCTCATCAGGGAGTGAAGTAGTAGCAGTGTGTGGATAAAAATGCAAGAGCATTTGTTTAGTTGAGAGTAAGACTTTCCATTTTGTTACCAAGACAGTGAAGTACTGTGTGTAAGCAGATTGGTTTGGCTTTGTTTCAACTGCTTCCTAGCCTGAGTTTTGTGCAAAATTAAATCTGTTGTTTCTGTTTTACTTGTGTTCAGCTTTGGTGCATAACACTGCTTGCTAGAAACATCACTTCTGTTTCCTCACTGTTGTATTAACGTGTGAATGCAGCTTGGGATAATGGAGAATTTTAGTTCTTTAGTATTTACTCTGCAAAAGGAGGCCTTTTTATCTTACTTGCAAAAGAAGGATGCCTAATCTACCTGATTTTTATTCTACCTTGAAATGCTGTATCAAAAATGTTTTGCCCTGTGAGCCTGTGTACGGAAGTCAGTTGTTAATTTAATTATCCCCCAGTTAGAAATAAAGAAGAAGCTACAGGATTTTCCATCTTAAAATTCTGAAATGAAGTGAAGGCTGATGATAATTCTTCTTGAAGGTGCATAAGACTGTTTTATATACTGCTTCAGTAGCAGTTGAAAAAAAATTCTGTTTCATAATATTAATACACAGTGATGTTTGAACCTAGGGGATATGAAATCTTCCTTTTGCCTGAAACTAAGCTGCATTACTTTTTCATATACTTTAGAGATGTCCAGAGACAATCAATAAAGGGTAAATATGTTACATGTGTTAAGGTTTATCATTTGAAAAGCCATATAGTATATGTGTGTGTATATATATATATAGTTATTAACTTTTTTTCAAAACATATATACTTTTATATATGTCCCAGATAGTACTTAATGCTAATTATATTAGTATGTTGTGCATTATCCATCAAACCTCAAACAGCTAATAGACCCTGACTTCCTCACAAATATTTCCCTCTCCTCTGAGGGGCAGAGAAGATTCTGTACATACTAAAGGCATTACAATAAAACATTTAAGTTTTGAGAAGTCTTAAAAGCTAGCATTACCTGTACTTAGAATTAATTTGATAATGAGATATCTAGTAACTACTTAGGAGTTTTAGATACAAAACAATCCGAAACCAGTGTTTATTTTGATATTCTTGCTGAAGAGTAGCCACAAAGCAAAATTCTGCTGCTGCTCTTTCCTAGCAGAACTCATTCAAAGTGTGTTGACTTTCCAAGTGGTTTTTATTGAAGACTTCAGGCTGGGAAAAAATAATGACAGGGATACAAATACATTTGCAGTTGTCATGATTTCAGAAGGTATATGCAACATACTACACATAGGAAGTGGAAATAGATGAAACCTCAGCTCTTAGCTTGTTGGGTTAGACTAATATGGGATTGGACCAGCTGACCTTCAAAGGTCCCTTCCAACCCCAGCTACTGTTATGATTCTGTGTTCTCTTGGCTGAGACAGTTATCGTTTCCTCACTTTTAATGATAATTGTTTGGGCAAAAAGGAGGAAGTCCTTGTGTCATAAGTGATGGTCCTGTGTTTACTTCCTCACAGTTTTTAAAATAATACTGACTAATTTGCCTTAAATATGTCATGAACTCTGGATCTCCTATGGAGTAGGGCACATTTGGCCAGGCAGCTATCTCGTGCCCTTGCAAGTGGCCATGCTGTTTGTAAACCAGTTGGTTTGTGTGTTACTAACTCCAGACTTCACTGGTGCATGGTTCTGGCTTTCCCTGGTGAAAGACGAGCGCTGCTCTCTGCGTGCAGCAACTTGTACAGCTCTGTTCTGTATGCCAGTGATCCACCTGCCTGTCTTGTTTTGAAATGGGTGAATATTTGCTGAGGAGAAGAGAGCAGACAGGCTTATTCATGGAATAGATGAAATTCAAGTAGTTCTGTGACGGAAGGCTGAAATTACTACTTTTTGTGCAAATGTGTCTGGAGGTACTAATTTTACATCAAATCAACTTGCCTTGTGCTGTACTGGTAAAATTTCTTTCATTGTAGGGGGGGGAATAAAATTCCAGCTCTTACTTTGCCATAAGGTATCAGTTTAACAGTATTGAACTCCAATTTATTTTAGGCATTTGGAAATATGGGGGTGGAGATGAAATGGCATAACGCAGAGCTGGGACAAGTAAAGGGCTTGTGGGATGTGGATTTCAAGTTTGCCTGTACTGCTTAGCATGAGCACTTTGTAACAATAGCTGTCTAGATATTAGTATCTGTATAAGGATGTTTTAGTTTCGACTCTTTAGGTGTATCTTTTATCAGATGCAGAACTTTTTACAACCACAGGTCTCTTTTAGACTTGTTGCAGCTACTTTAAGAGCTGGTAGATACACTTCGCAGGAGGTACTAAAGTTTCCCAAACTCAAGCAAGTTGAAATCTTTATTGGGACCTCTGTGAATCAAGCTCTAGCATGCAGAAAAACTTAGCTGGAAGTCAGCTGTTCTGAGAAGCTCAGAAAGTTCTTAAGTGCAACCCCTCATTAAAAGGAATAACTAATTTTGATTTGTCTTACCTGTTGAGCCTTCTGCTGGCATGAATTAATTGAAGCTGCCAATTTAGAAAGGTGAAATAGCACCATGAATCATACAGACATTGTTGGTAAAAGTTACAGCAGCTTCATAACATGTCAGAGCAGCAGCTAATAAAATTTTCTCAGTCATTTGTAGATGACAATTTTAAGAAACTTGGTAAGTACAGAGGTGAGGGCAGAGGAGGAATTGTAATTCATGTGTGTTGATGAAGCTTGAACTCTTCACTGCTTCATCAGAATTATTTAAAAGATATTCTTACAAGAGGAAGAGTTTGATGTATGAATAGAAAGAGCACTCCTTTCCAATGGTTGTTTAAAACTAGCTGTAACTGTTTGCTCAAGTACCTCTTGATTTAATACAGGAGCTCACAAAGGAACCCTTAGATTGTGAAAAAGTTAGTGATACAACTTAATTTTTCATTTAACTTGTCTATACTTAACTAGACTTTAAACTTCAGTTCTGGTCTTATTTCTCTCTCTCTCTCTCTCTCAAAATATATTTCATTTAAAATAGCCTTTTCATTCCATTGAGTAAAATCCCCTGGACACCTTAGACTAAGCAGTCTTATGTTTTCCAGTGTTAGTGAAATATGAAAATAAAGCTATCCTCTAAATTGAAGACTTCATGTGGCAATCCTGGGGATGATATGTTAAGAAAATGCAAAATCAGTTTCTCAAAATATGATATTTCTGCTCTTTCCAGTGGTTATAGCTGTCATGTTTTTAATGTAGCTGTAGTGTCATCTATAAGATCATGGTCAGTTCTCTTTAAAGGGAGAATGTCTTTATGTTTAGCAGTGAAAATAATGACTGCCCTTGAACTTCTGTCTTTGTTATGTGGTGTAAAGCAAGTGTTTAGACTCTCCCTCTGTAGGAGAAGCTTGGGAAAAAATGTTCTGTTTGACACAAAATTGATAAAGTGCTTCTTAGGGACCTGGGATTAACCTTAATTTTATAAGCTGTGAGTTTCAAGAATTTTCTAATGTCTGTTACGTACTCATCATACTGCAAAATAGAGAAAAACCCAAACTGGCAAAACCCTGCTTTGTGTCCAGATTCAGCTTGATTACTCTTTTGACTGGAAGAACTGCACATGAAGTTTTCCAGCTGAGAGCTATGACCACAAATGAAGTTTTCCAAGAAGGGTCTCTAGCAGTGGTTGAGGGGTTTCCATTGTGCATGTGCTGCAAGGTTCAGTCGTTATCCAAGCTCTCTGATTAGGAGTGAGTGGATCTGGATTGCAGGCTTGTCTCTCTGCTATCCAAATACACACACGTGTATTGTAAGGCAGCGGGCTTACTATCTGGCACTTCTTTTTAAGGATTCTGGAGACCTGTAATGGAGAAAATATTCAAAGAAACCAATTCATAAAAGCTGAGGTAACAGATTTGCTTTACTCAGTGTGCTGTTTGAAATGAGAGAGTTCTGAATTGTAAGAGGAGCTTACTGTGAATTGGACTCTAATTTAGAAAAACTTTGATACTACTTTGGTTGTAGTTGAAAGACTGGAATTGTTTGAGGTGTTTAACTACTCCTTAGCATATCCTTTTAAAGATGGGCACAAGAGCCTATTTCAGATCCCAGAGTTAGTGGCATAATTGCAGTTATCAATAAGGAGAAGTAACATTTGAAGCTGAGACACGCACTTAGAACAGATGGATGATTTGGGCAAAACCTGCTGTATTTCAAAACTCCAATGAGCTCAGTCACCCTCTTTAAGATACGGTCTTCTTCTTGCCCCAGGTGGTTTTGAATATATAACTGTGATTAAAGACTGAGTGATATCTTCCTTCTGTCTCTCCAGGTGAAGATGGAGCAGGTAAAACTAGCTTAATAGGAAAAATTCAAGGAATAGAGGAGTACAAAAAAGGAAGAGGAATGGAGTATTTGTATTTAAACGTGCATGATGAAGACCGAGATGGTGAGTGCGTATTTGTAACAATATCTTAAACCAGCTTGAAAGCAATGGTTCAGTAGAGTGATATTTGAAATGACAGTGGGATGTTTTTCTGTCTTTATAGTATGCAGGAGTCTGGCTTAAGCCCGAAGTGATTTGTTTCATAAGGAAGTTTGTCTGTGTAATTTCTTCGGTAGATACCATGAATGACCACCTAAGTGGTAGAGGAGGAGAGGAACCTGTCAAAAGAAAAAGCTAAAAAGAAAAGACCAGGGAAGCAGAGTTAGCTGCAAGATTCTGAATAGCTGTGTGTTCCTCAGGCCTAGAGGAGAAGGTGCCCAGGCTGCCATCTTCCATTTCAATTACTGTGGCAAGTAGTTCTCCTGAACCTAGAGAGAAACCTTTGTCTTGCTGGCACACATTCTGCAAGACTGCTGCTGTGGATTGATGGGTAGGAAATTGTGCACAATGCTAAAGGAGATACAAAAAACAAACAAGAAAACCCAAAAACCTGAGTGAAGGTATGGCTAGAAAGGAAGGAGTATGTTTAAGAGCCTGTTTAATGTCCCAGTGCCTGGAGTTATGGGGTGTGAATAAGTTTATACGGGAAGCTTTGGAGAAAAATGGGAACTCTTGTGTACACTGTAAAAAAAATCCCAAGCATGTAGAAGGAGAACTAGAAGAAGTTGGCCCTATTTTTTCCTGGAATCATCTGCTTTCCTGACATTCATGCCTGGATATTGGTCTCAAAGATGACTTGGAACCAGATTTAAGAAGATTGTGAGTTTGATTAGGTGTCTTCCTCAGAACTTCTGTAACAAGTAATGAAAATTTACCTTTAAGGAAAATATAATTCTATTAAGCCAACTAATTTTAAATCAACATCTCTTTCTTTACTGCACAAGTGTGTGTGAATTTGTAGTATTGTGATATTTTTTGGGGGGGTGGGGGAACAGTGGGATGGTCTATTTGTATGGTGATTGTTCTTTTGCAAATTGGAAGAGTAACTGTTAAGTCAATCTCGATCATTGAAAACTTAGTTCTTCATTTTTTTTGAGTGGCCAAGGTACATTCTATACTCTAAGAGTTAATTAGACATTTCACATGGAGTTTTGAAGGGGAGATGGCAGTCCTGGAGAACTGAGCAGGCTGAGGGCCACGAAAAGATGGCTGAGTTCACCCAGTTCTGCTCTTCTAAGTTGCATCTTGAAGAAAATGCTCAAAAATGGTGAACAACTATTTTGGAAATGTTGAATGCTTTCTCTGGATCCTCCCTTTCTGATAATGTATTGAAGATTTTCAGTTATCAGCCATTAAACATCAGGGTTTGAAGGAGGAGGAGCTTGTCCCCACAAGCTGCAGTTTGCTGTGTTGTTACGTATGTTCAGTGGACTGATAGAACATAATCTGCTTTCTTCCTTGTGTTTTACATGTCCAAAGAACATTCAGCAGCCATTATGTAGTGGTGTGTTTCAAGTAAATCTCATTAAATGTTTTTCCTTTTTTTTTTTGTAGACCAAACAAGGTGTAATGTATGGATTTTGGATGGTGACCTGTATCACAAAGGTCTTCTTAAATTTGCAATGGAGGCAAGCTCTCTAAAGGACACTCTAGTTATGTTGGCAGTAGACATGTCTAGACCTTGGACTGCACTGGATTCTTTACAAAAATGGGCAAGTGTTGTAAGAGAACATATTGACAAGTTAAAAATTCCTCCTGAAGAAATGAAAGAAATGGAGCAAAAGAGTGAGTATTCTGCAAATATGTGGGAATCCATTTAAATATGCTTAATGCTTTCTGCACCATTTAATCTCTCCATTGCAGTCTTTTCCATTCTTTGGAAGTGTTATTTAAAATTAGAATTTACCAAGCAAGTCTAGCTTCAGATAAGTATCAAGTAGCTGTATGAACAATACTAGTACTTCCTTCTAACAGAATAACAATTTAGGGGGGAAAAAACTTTCAGAATGAACATGGCTGAAATTACAGTCTTGCTTTTTATGTATTTTTCTAGATAAGATTCACCAAGCAAAAAAAAAAATCTAAGCGTTCGATTTTTCATTTATTTGTTTAAAGACAGATCACTACATCATCTTAACAGGTCTTAACTGTTCCTGTAGTTAGCCAGTTAGAGAATCTGGGGCCTGTTCTGTGCCTACCAAAATGGTAATTGTTGAGAGGATTCCTGGCAGCATGGCCATGTCTGGGTCCTTTCCACTTGAAGACTTTTATCGTAATTATTATTGACCTTAACAGAGCTGTGTGTTTGTTGCTCTGTCAGTGTCTTGTCTTTTTAGTTTTAAACACACAGAACACAAAGATTTTGCAGGATTTCTTAAACCGGCTGCCTGAACTCACATTACAGCTCCGTATTACTTTTGAGCAGCCCTTTGTATTCCCCTTAGGTTAGTAAAATGTGAGTGTCTCCCATTCATCTCTGGGTGAATTACTACAAGGAAGAGCATTTGAGAAAGCTGTGTGTTAGATCAAATAGCATGATTAAACTTCCCTTTGAAGTCTGAAGCAGCACTCTACCTGGTACATTCTTAAGCAATGAGTGCTCATGCTAATTGAGAAATGCAGGTTGTAGCTGTGCTGCGGTGATGTGGAATGTAAGGTGACAGTTGTAGACACTTTGGAACGAGCTGAGGGGAATATTAGGTATTTTGTTTGTTCCTTTAAGACAGAGATTCTTCTAAGGGAAGTATTGTCCTTGAGAATTTTATCTTCCACAAGAAATTGTTTAGGTGGGAGGAGCTGAGCTCTCTTGAATGTGTTTTTTTGGTTTGGTTTTGGGTGTTGTGCATGTGTATTAAACATTTCAGGATAGGATTTTGCTGGATGAAAGTTTGGACACAGTATCTGTTATCAAAAGTGTGTAGCTGATAGTTTTGCTTTACTGACTGAGCGAACGGAACAAACTCTACAAAATCAAGAAAATATAAGCAATGAAATGAGTCAGGAAAAAACGCTACTCCATTTAGTTTTGTCTGCTTTGGTTTTTTACCACCTAGTCTAATTCTTCCTGGTATAAGTAGTCTGAACATTGGGCATAACAGAGACTTTGGACACAATCCAGATGTGACTGGAAGCTGGTTTTTGTTTTGATCCTGTTGTGATGTGATTTCACGCATTGCTAGGCAGGCAGGAGCTTGACACTGCCGGAAGGAGGAGGGAATGTTGCTTGCCTGACTTTTGGCCATGGGGTCCTGCTTGATTCTTGTATCAGGCTCCAGTGCTCCTGAGAGCTGGTTGAACTTGCTACCAGGACTGAAACCTACTGAGGGCTTGTGCATGTAGCTTTCTGGAGATATGCTGCTGTGTTTGCCTTCAGTTCTGGCGGCTTAACTCCACTCAAAGACAGACCCTGGGAGGACTAGAACTGGTACAGAAAGGCATTTGGGGATACGTAGCAGCTGTGTGTGAAGGGTTGAAATAGCTCTTCCTCTTCACTGAATTAATCTGTGTTTAATGAAACTGTGTTTCTAAGGAAGACCTGAGATTGTATTCCACACTTTTGGAGCTGTGATATACTAAATTAATCCTCCTTTTTACTGCTTTCCCTACTTACATTAAGTTTAGTATGTTATGATCATACAGTGGGAATTTTAGGAATCCGCTGGAGGATTTATGCAATTATCCCAGAACAGACAGGATACTGTACGGGAAAGACACTGTAGAGTGACTTGCATATTGTGGTGAGAACTCTGGGTTTCAAATACATTCAGTTAATCTCAGAAGCTCTTCGGACCAGACTTGAAGCAGCAGCATTCCCTGAGTTAGAGCCTGGGCTGGCAGATTGAGATGATAACCTGTGCATGTGCTTTTTGTTATTCTGAGCTCCCAAGATCTGCAGAAAAATTGAATAATCTTGACCTAATATAATTTTTCCTCTAGGGCGTCGAAGTAAGTCTTGCTCTGTTAATTGCACAGATGCTTTTCTAGGTGTGAACTCAGGGGGCTTCAAGTCAGTTTAGTGAAGGTAGCAGTGGATGAACACAGAAGTGAGGATGTTCTGGTGTAGTTCACTGCCCCTGTGCATGATGCAGCTGGGCTGCCTTGCTGCCCAACTTCTTTTGGTGAATCAGAATGTGCTGGTCATGGAGTAGTAGGCAGTGGTTTGGTTTGGTTTGGTTTGGTTTGGTTTGGTGTGGTAGAGCCTTGTTTCTGCTGTGTGGAACAGGACATGTGATGTGAAAGGTACAGACATTTTGTGCCTCACATTGCATCCCTGACTGCAGGAATAGTAAGTGACCGTGTAATCAGAGGCTTGAGAATGTGCAGCGGAACATGACAAGGACTTGCAACAAAAACTAAAAAAAAAGAAAGAACGTAACTTACCCTGCTTGCTACGTTTTAAAGTAATATCTGATAATTTTAAAGCACACCAAATGTTTAATATGCTATTAACTAATTATAAAGCCGGTTTAAACTAGTGTTTGTGTATTCTATTATGTTTTGTTTATTACTAGTATTGAGTCACTCTACAGAGAGTGAAGTGTGGACAAAGGGTTTGTAGGTAAAACCTGATATACAGTAGCAGATAAACAGTTTGTGCAAGGCTTAATTCTGTTTATTCTGACAAACTGTTCCCTGATACTTGGCCAAGAAGAATGGAAGGAAACTTACGTCCTTTAGGAAACAGATCAAATAGCAATCCTTAGTGGCAACTGCCTAGTGGTTTCACAATCATAAAATAAAAATGATTTCATGTTGTCCTTATGGGCAGTTTTATCTGATCATGTTCGTCTGGCTGCTGATCCAGCAGGTCTCAGACTTGCAGGTTCTCCCCTGTGCCAACAGCTGGCCAGGACCGGGTGCATGCTCCATTTTGTCAACAGCAAGATGCAGGAGTGCTGTACAATCAACAGTGCTAGAGATCAATGGCAGTGGAAATCATTGTTGAAATAATAAAGCAGCTGATGTTTTAATGTAACTTTTTTTACTTTCAGTGGTAAGAGACTTCCAGGAGTATATAGAACCAGGCGAGGATTTCCCAGCTTCTCCACAGAGAAGAAATACTTCATTACAGGAAGACAAAGATGACAGTGTGATTTTACCCCTGGGTGCAGATACACTAACATGTAACTTAGGCATTCCAGTAGTAGTAGTTTGTACAAAGGTTTGTTTCACATTTTAGGTTTTTTGCATATTTTATTAAAGTAACTCTGTCAATTGTGGATTGGGGTGGGAAGCACACGGTTATTAAGTTATTTTGGATACCTCACTTAAGAACTCTTCAGAAGTGTTTAATATTAAAGGTTGGTTATCTTCTGGAACCCATTATTTAATGTTATTCTGGAATTAGCTTTTCCTTTAGTTCTGCTGGTTTTCAAGGAATTGAGAAATACCTCAGACCTCGTTTTGCTCACAGAAATGAGCTAGTCAATACGCAGCTAGAATTCCCCTTGATTTCCACAGTCCTTCATATTCTGAAAATAGTGCAAGCTTTTTTTTAATATTTCTGGTATTTTCTGAAGATGAACTTCTTTGAGAGTTTTAGTTAGTGAAGTGCTGCACTATTAACTTTCCTCAGTTCTTAGGGTGTTTATGTGATCTGTTTTGGTTTCTGTTAGATATGTAACCATATTCTGAATGTAAAGAAAACAGTGGTGCGGTTCTCCTGTGGCTATTTTTTCTCTGGTTTTGTTATTTTTTTCCCCCCGGCTCCTCAGTTCTCATGGGCATTAAGCATATTGCATCTGCAGCCTCTGCTGGCCCCCAGGGAAGGCATAAACCTTTTGATGCATATGCTGTTCCTTCTCTGGAAGGATAACCCTCTCATTTGAACAGCACTTTTTTTCCCCACCTGCTAGCTTCCCGCTATTCTTTTCTCCACCCCCACACCTTTTTTCTTTTTCTGCTTCCATATTCCTTGCTTTTGCCTCCCTTTGCAAAGAGCTAGTTAGTAACTGGATTAAAAACGCTGTCTTTAATGCCACAGTGTGTATAAAAAAACATTGGATAAAAAATGGTGATATCATTTAGTGGTAAGTTTTCAACAGATTTGCAGTTACTGCATTGAAGTGGGGAGGGAGAGTGAATGAAAAGTTGCAGTCGCTTGAACTCTCGAGTTAGTGCTCACCCCAGTACCTGTACATCCAGTTATGGATGATTAAAACCCAAAAGGTTCAACTGTGCTTCTAAACTATCTTAGCAGGCTTTTGTTTTCCTCTGCACTACCCCACCCCTCTCCCTTTCCCCTTGTGAACTGGATGTGTAGCAGCACTGCTATTTTAGCAGATGACTGAAAGCAGTATATTAATTTTGTGTTTATTTTGACAGTGTGATGCCATCAGTGTTCTGGAAAAAGAGCATGACTACAGAGATGAACACTTTGACTTCATTCAGTCACATATCAGACGGTTTTGCTTACAATGTATCCTTTAACACATCATAAGGATGATATAATGTTTCAATATTTCAATAATTCAATATTTATATTAATTATGACAAGCTTAAAAGAATATTTGCATCTGTACCAAAGTAGGATGCAACACTTCTCCTGTAGCTGGCAGTCTGCTTCAGCTACCCCTATGGGCAATGTTGAATTAAACTTTTCTGTTTTCTTGTATCTTTTTTTTACAGAGCTATAAGAATTTCCAATATGTCCCCTTACCATGAATTTCTTTATTGCCTCCATTTCCTTGTTTAGAAGTCAGTTCACAGAACAGCACATCTTAGCTGACAGGCTCCCTGAAATAACAATGAGCTAATTCATTTAAGGGTGACTCTGCTGCAGATGCACGTCAGGCGTGTTACTCGTTCTGTCCCGAGCGTGCGGTCTCCTCTGTGTTCAGTGATTGCCCAGGATGAGGTTCTGAGGGAAGGAAAGAAGTGGGAATTGCTGTAAGCAAGGTCCACTGGCTTCTCTTGTATTACTACAGAGACAATGTGCAGAAGCTGTTGCCGTGCTATTATTATTTTTAAACTTCATTTTTTCAGAAGAAGTGTAGAAAATACTGTCTAGTGTTTTTAGTCAGCTAGACATGCTGAGATCTAGATTTTAGATGCCGGTAACATGCCTACATTGTGTCATCATTTGTGCTGTGGCAAAGGGAAGTTTAAATGCCATTGGAGGGACAGCGAGTGACAGATGGAAAAATTAGTTCAAGAGCCAGAGACCTCAGTTGAAACAGCACTTCCTTCAAAGGGCTTCCAAGACCTGATTTTTCAAAATGGAATTATGGGTGATTGTAATAACTTGTGCGTATGGAGGAAAAATACAAAACAGTAGTAGGGATTAGCCTCTGTGATTGCATATGCCATGTGCAACTTGAAATTCCATTCTCCACTGAACAGGAATCAGGCCCCATTATATAACTTTCTTCCAGGATTTGAAATGCAGGCATGTAGAAATAAATTAGGGAGTTCGGTATTTTTATAATCCCAAAGTAAAAATTACTCTTTTATTAATCCTGTGCATAAACTGTGTTAATTTGATATTGAACCATGCTAGAATAATAAGCACTCTCTTGGTCTTTTAGTAACTGATACACAGTAAACTCATTTGCCTTATTTCCTTTAAAAGCAGATCACTGTATAATGTAAGAGCTTGTTCCCCTAATTAAAAAACCCAGATGGGAAAGTGGAAGATCTTTGGCATTTTGGAAGCTGCTAGTTTTAATGTTGCAGTGATTGCAGGGTGGGGTAATAAGAAGATATAAGGATATGGCATGAAAATTTTTGTTCAGTAAGAGCAGAAGACTGTTTCAAAGGCATCACAGTGAAACCATTAGTACTGGGGGCTTTGAAGTGAGAAGAGCCTCTGCTTGAAAATCAATAGCTGAATTGGCCTAAAACAAGTGCAGAAAGAAAGATTGATTTAAATTACTTAATAGCTTATTTCAAAATGAAGTGTTGGAAGTTATTTGACCTCTTTTGCTTTGGTTTTGTATTCCCTTTCAAAATTTTACAAAGTAGATGACTCTTTTTTGATAGTTTAAAGGTTACTTTAGTATCTCTTACTAGCCAGTAAACTAAGTTTCCTTTAACATGTTTATTCAGATGGGGCAGCACTTATTTACACTTCAGTAAAAGAAAACAAAAACATTGATTTAGTGTATAAATATATAGTCCAGAAGTTGTACGGATTTCCTTTCAACGTTCCAGCTGTTGTTGTGGAAAAAGATGCAGTATTTATGTAAGTTACCTGCACTGTTATGTGTGTGTGACTACAAAACCTATCTGTGCCATACTGGAAAGCAGCATTTAGAGCCTTTTTTGCTTTGTGCTTTTGGAAGTTAACATTCTCGTGAGTTGGAGTCCGGTGAGTGCCGGTGGCTGAAGATTACAAACACTTACTGCTCCAAAAGGAAGTGTTAAGCCCAGAGATTTTCCTCTTTGTTCTGGTGAACCAGTCTCTACCTACCTGTACTGATCAATAATGAGCTTGCATAGGAGGATCAGCACTAGGACAGCTTTCCTGGCTCTCAGTTGTGTGCAGTTCAGGAGTGCATGCAAGAACAGCCTGGAGTAGCAATAGGATTTTAAGCCACATAATCCTTCCTCTAGTCCTGCAGGTTGGGATAATGACAAGAAGATAGGAATATTGCACGAGAACTTCCAGACACTAAAAGCAGATGACAATTTTGAAGATATCATAACAAAACCACCAGTCAGAAAGGTAAGCTGAGATGTCTTGGCATTTCACTTCTTTGCTATTTATTTGCCTGTCAGTTTTTTGTCCGTTTCTCTTTCATTGAGACTCTGCTTCCAGCTTATTGTAAGTGTGATGTACCATATGGGGGTGGGGGGGTTCTTATTTTGTTCTTAAAGTTATTCTTTAGTTAACAAAAAAGATCCTTATGTATTTTTTGTTCTTTATAGCTCTTCTTCAGTTTACACTTCTTTTTCTGCCACTGTTACACTGTTCAAGACTACAAATGCACTTGTTTTTCTTTTAAGACGCATTTGGTATTGAAAAGCCTAAATGTGATTTACCTGTTTCTCAGGTTGAGTTCGTGTCTTTTAAGACCATTTCATTTTCCTCTGAGTTGCTTATAACTTCATAATACTTTCTGTTTCTTCTGGAGTATTTAAAATGAGAAAGCTTGAGACAGTGTAAAATCAAAAATAAACATGTGAAAACAACTTCTACATACATTCAGTGTATTTTCCCTTGTACTATCTAACAAAAGGCCTTGATAGAACAACCTGTAAACATACGTGGGGTTGTTGAACAAAATGCCAGCAGCAGTGGACTCCCATGCACTCCAACGTTATTGAAGGCAAATATTTCTGTGTCTTTTTTCTACCAGAGCTAGGATTTTGTGACTGATCTTATTTTCAAGTGGGATTATTTTACCAGAGAAAACTAATACTATGTCCTTTCTGCAGTCTTTAGGGAAAATATCAAGACACGTTAAATAGGTATCCAAGGAAAATCTAACTGACGACATTTCATTTTGCACACTTTGAAACTTCAGGCCTGGATGATATACTTTGGTATTTGCCACGCTTGCTTGGGCACAATTTTTGATGAGTTTGTTTGGAAGGAGACTGCTTGGGATTGGATGCATAGAACTGGGAACTGAGATGTCTCTGTCCAGTTCCTACACCAGTGTGATGCAGCACAGGTGAAGAGTCATGTTTGCCATGGTTGCCTGTAAAGTAGTACTCAATAGATTAACAGACACGGGCGTGGCGCAGAGTGTCTGTGCATCCGTGAATGTTTCGCACTGGTGCTGAGACCCCTGAATGTGCCTTGGAACCATTTACTTCATTCCTGTGTACTGAACAATTAAATGAACTTTTTAGTGAGTCTTTCTACAAATATATCTACAGCTTTATGCCTGGCAGGTCAAAGGAGTTAATGATAATTCTGTTTCACTTCTAATTAACTTGGCCTAAATGGAATCATGAGGCAGCAGTCTTAAATATGGAAAACGTGATATGCAGCAACCATAGTATATGGTACATGTACTTCATTATTGAATGTTTCGGTCATATTCACCAGCAGATAAATAAGGAAATACCTTTCTTTCTTTCATTTAGTCTAAATTATGCTCATTTTTTGTATTGCAGTTTGTTCATGAGAAAGAAATTGTAGCAGAGGATGACCAAGTGTTTCTTATGAAGCAGCAGGTAACTTTCTGTCTATAAGACAAACAGCAAGAGTTTAATTTAACAATGTCCACGATACAAATTTGGGGTTGTATTCCCAGTAACTGTAACATCCAACACTTCATGTGTATGTTTGTTTTTTTGCAGTCACAGTTGGCGAAACAACCACCTACTGCTGCAGGACGGCCGGTGGTTAGTAATAAAAATTTTAAATATCATCACATGAAAATGACTAACTTATATATATATTTAGAGGGTTGCTTTTATGTGCACTGTCAAATACTGTTTGATCTAATTGTTTTAAACTACACAGTATTTAAAATCTCATAGTGCTCTAAAATTACGACACTTCACAGCGAGTCACAGCAACTTGTATTGACAGCAGGGGCCAGAGGTCCTGGCTTTCCTTTGCGTGTGTTAGAATGCATTTATGGTCCGAGGCACTACTGAGTAACAGTTGGATTTTCAGGTTTCTCATTGGGATGAGGTGCTTTAGTTACACTAACGTTAATAGTTTTAATAATGTTCTACAAGTGTGAAAAAACTTGTACACAATCAACAAAATCTAATCCCGTGTCATTTCAGTTGCATGAGATACTGCATTTAATAAACAAAAGCTTAGGAGCTGTGAGAAGTAACAAAATGCTTCATTTAATGTATTCTTACACTTTGGGTTTGCTGGTTTGTTGTTTCTTGGTTTTGTTTTTTTTAATAGGATGCCTCACCAAGAGTTCCTGGTGGATCTCCTAGGACACCAAATAGATCTGTAACATCGAATGTTGCCAGCGTTACACCTATCCCAACTGGGTCCAAAAAAATCGATCCCAATATGAAAGGTACCTTTTCTTGGGAGAGCACAAATGCAGCTGGGGAAGTAAAATAATTGCTTTGCCTGCTTGCTTGAATATGCTTATTTAGGTTGATTAACATACTAAATCAGTGTTGGTTTTGTTGTGGTTTTTCTTTCCTTCTTTCCCATGTAGCTGGAGCTACATCTGAAGGAGTCCTGGCTAACTTCTTCAACAGTCTCCTGAGCAAGAAAACTGGTTCTCCTGGTGGCCCTGGTGGCGTTGGTGGCAGTCCAGGAGGAGGTGGCACTGGAGGTGCTGGCAGCAACTTACCACCATCAGCAAAAAAGTCAGGTATGATTAAGGACCAAAGATGGACTCAATCTAAATTGAGTGATGGATTGTTCCTGTTAGTATAGTTTATCGGAAGTGTGAACACTACTATATTTAACTGAATACTTTTTATATATATGCTTTCATATTCTATATGGCTTTTTGCTTTGGTTTTCTCAAACAGTTCAGTATTGCCTTTTTATGGCTTTCAGAGGAACAAAGAAAAAATTTTCACGTGGATGTTTAAGCATGAATTGTGTCTACATGAGTTCCTCATTTTTTCCCTTTGTTCCCACCATCCCAATAAAATGGCTTATGCCTTAAGCCTCTTTTAATCTTATTCAAAGAGGTTGGGACGGAATTTCAAGTTGATCCTTTTTAACCATACTGTCAGCGTTAAAATAAATTTTCTTTCACTAGTGTGCTAGCTCTGATGTGATGAGCACTTTGAGTTTGGTGACAGCCTGTAAAAATACTTAGGTATTTTCTTTTGACAGCTGTTTCTATGTGAGGTGATTAATTCTTATCATTAATCTAGAGATGTTTAATAGTGACTCTGCTAAAGCTGGATGCAGCACTGTACTGGCATTTCGTGCTATTCCAATGTAAAATGTTTCTGAATTGCCTAAGAGCATGTGTACACAGCTTCCCTCCCTGCTTCCCCAGGGGTTAATAATGCTGCACTTGGGGGACAGGGCTGGTGTCTCATTGGTACTTCACACTTCCCACTGACATTTTGTGTAGATTAACCCTGAATTTTTTTTCACCTGTGCACGCTTCCCTTTTCTAAGTGCAAAACTCAGCTAGCTAAGCAAAGTTTGAGTGCTTCCTAATGCGCTGTAGGCAAAGTCAGCAGTGCCAGTTTGAACAACATACGGAGATTGTTCAAACAAATGCAGCTGACGCAATATGAGGCACAGAGAGCACCCACTGACAAATCCTGTGGGGAGTGGCTGGCAGCAGGCTCGGGTGATGCCAAGCAAACAGAGGCAGCACTCCAGAGAAGTCTTCTGTGTGAGGCCGTGGCAGAAACTTCAAGGACAGAATTTAGTTATTAAGGAGCAAAACAGTTCTCAGAAATTTCCTTCTATGCAACAAATGAAGGGTTAGAGTTAATATATAGGGCTTATAAACTGCCAGTTTAACGTCAGAAAGGACTACATTTTCAAGGAATTACTATACATGCTGATAAATTTGGCTTCGATGTGGCCTCTTCACCTTCGTCAGCGTTTGCTGCCTTGTGTTTAGTGTTATCTGTGGCACTCACTCTTCAAATCTGAAAATTGTCTGTTAGAACAGTAGTTTGGGATTTGAGAATTACTTTTTCCTAGGTACCTTTGGGAAATTCCCCTGCTTATTAATTGGAACGTTAGCTGCTTTGATTCTGACACAGGATTATCTTTTGTTAAATGATTTGAAGAGCAGCAGAGTACATCTGGCCAAAATTACCTTTATGCATAGTTGCTGTTAATTTGCATTTTCAGAAAGGGTGCTGGGACTCTGCTACAGCTGCCCATGTGTCAGAACATTCCTGTACAGATGCTGGGCACAGTTGTCATGGCATTGGAGTCTTAACAGTGCACTGCCTTTTACCATATTGTCTCCTCCATTCTTGCTGTAGAACATAGGGGGAATAGAAACCCGGACTGAGGAGTAAGAATTAAGAGTAAAAGGGTGGGGGAATGGTGTGTTTTGAGCTTGAATTAGGTTAGAGTGGGGCTGCACAAATGCTTGTGCCATCCCAAGGTAGGGAGGAGGTAAGTGGGTGAGGAGAGAAAGGGATTTGCCACCTGCAGGTCTGTGTGCACCCATGAGCAGCGGTGTCGTGTTTATGCTGACCAGGTACACAAAACTGACTTTACTGGGCGTGGTGAAACCCCTGGTTTTTACCTTCAGCATTCTTTCAAATACAAATGATACAGAAAATTGTATAGAAGTAGTCATAACTGCTAGTCTTAATAGTCTTCTGTATTTTATACTTTAACTCTTCATATACTGACAATTAATGGAAGTTGCTTTGAGAAATCAGAAATACGGAAGGATATGACTTTCTCTCTACTGTTTCCTTTCTGTTTCTTTTGGATTTTGGCCTCATGCCTTTACTCTGCACCCAAAGTGTGCAGTAACAATTACTAGGATTTGTCTGATTTGAGAATCGAAGATACTATAGGCTTTTTATAAACATGACTGAATTATACACATTTATTTTGTAGGTCAGAAGCCAGTTTTAACAGATGTTCAGGCAGAATTGGACAGAATTTCACGAAAACCTGAAATGGTCTCTCCTACATCATCTACATCTCCCACAGAAGGTGAAGCATCTTGAAGACACCAAATAAAACCAATTGTTCAGTTTTCTGGGATAATTCAAACTTGCCTCTGCCTCTTCCTTCAGTGACTGGAACTAAAGAACTGAAATATCTTTCAGAACACAAACCACTGATGTCTGTCTTTCTTTCATATGTGTTGCCCAACTTTACAAAAGGGAGCTGTACAGATGGAAAACGGTTATCACATTGTGTAGGAGCACTGCTCACAGTGCAGAAATAGTAAATTAATTTTTTTTTTCCTGGGTTTTGTTGAAAAGTCAGTGTAATTCTGTAAAATTGCAAGTATGTCCACTTCAGTGATAGGGGTTGCTTAGAGCAGGAAAACTGATGCACACCACAGGCACTTAATTTATATTGATTTCCCAGTCTGTTAGGTGAGTTTAATACTATCTTAAATAGATTAACCTCTACACGAGAGAACTACCGCTAGTTTTTGAAAGAGAAAAATAATTGCACAAATCTGTAACAACAACAAACTCCAGTTATACTTAAACACTTCATTGGGAGTATGGTTAAAAAATTCTGTTCGATCTCCACTGAAATGTACACTGCATTCAAAAACCCATGCAAAACTTCATTACTGGTACAAGACTAAATTAGTGGCCAGGTTTTTTTGGTTTTTTTCCTCTTTGATTCATTTCAGACACTGAATAAAAGATGTATAAAGAAAAAGCAGAGGTTAAATGTACAGAATATCAGTATCCAGATTTGTCTATATATATGGCTCAGCCTTAATGTCCCCCACTATGTTTCCCACACGACTTATGGTTTAAAATTGGTCATCAGAACTGTAATCAGTTAATAAAGTATTCTCTGCATTCAAATTTAAATAACTTTCATTGAAGCCATGGTGTTCTTGTTCGTTTACAGTTAAATCTAAGGATGTGGTGTAAAACATCTTAAAACATGCTTTATATTTTTACCTCTCAGTGAATAACATCACTGGCAGGTACTTAAACTTCCTTAAAACGCTGTTTCTGGAAGGAAGGGGCTAAGTCTGCCCGCAGTGTTTGTTCCTAGCAGTGAAACTAGCTTACCTGACACAGGTGGTTTGTGCTGCGGTGTTTTCAAAGCACACAGTAGTTATACTCTGAGGATCCTGCTGCTGGCTGCAGTGTGGTGTCTAAGTAGTAGCTGACCAAGGTTAGGACTTTACTTAATCTTTCAGTACACAAATGTTGAACATCACTTTTTTCTCTGTAGAATTTGTGGTTACTTTCTACTTACAGCTTTAGAATAGGAAATGTAAAAGGTATATACTGATCAAATGATTGCCAAGATACTTTAATGAGTTCAGGTTTTCTAGTTTGGTTTTTTTTTTAAATTGGGAAGTCTTACATTAATTTCTCTGATTAGTTAGAAATCTCTTTATTTAGAACATGGTAGTACTCCTTTTTCCCAGTTCCTGCATTCTGTAGTGGTTCTAGCAAATTCGGAGAATCACAGAATGGGTCAGGTTGGGGGGGACCACAGTGGGATCACCTGCTCCAACCTCCCTGCTCAGGCGGGGCTATTCTAGAGAATATGGCAGAGGATTGTGTCCAGATGGTTCTTGAATATCTCCACACCGTCTCTGGGCAAGCTGTTCTAGTGCTTTGTCACCTGCACAGTAAAGAAGTTCTTCCTCCTCACATTCTAGTGGAGCTGCCTGTGCCTCAGTTTCTGGCTGTCGCCTCTTGCCCTAGTGCTTGACACCACCAAGAGGAGCCTGGCTCCGTGCTCCGGGCACCCCACTTTAGATACTTACAGACATCGATGAGGTGCCCTCTCAGTCATCTCTTCTCCAGGCTGAACAGGCACAGCTCCCTCAGCCTTTCCTTGTGGGAGAGATGCTCCCATCCCTGTCATCTCTGTTGCCCTCCATGGGGCCTGCTCCAGGAGCTCCATGCCTCTGTTGTACTGAGGAGCCCAGAACTGGACACAGCACACCAGGTGTGGCCTCACCAGGGCTGAGTAGAGCGGCAGGATCACCTCCCTTGACCTGAGTTACCTCCGTATTTTCAAAATACCTAAATTTATTTGAGAACACCATATGTTTTGTTGTGCATTTAACTCCCTCAAGTTAAGCACGCTTGTTAAAACAGAAGATTGAATTGTGGACTGGCAAGTTTCAGTAGATATTCTTAACTACGTCTTTAACTACAGTCCTTAAAATTTTGCTTACAGCAGCAATTCAGTAAAAGTGACACATGGGGAAATGCATGACCTGCTGATGAATAACGGCTGTATAGAGTAATTTGTCTCGAAGAAAAAAATTAGGCTTCTATTTATGGATGCACGGCATGCATTGTTACCAGAACAGCTCTCTAGGTTCTGTGTGTAAACTTGGAACTGAATTTGGAACATGCTTTTGGGAAAGGATTCTCTGATGATACAAGCAGGACCCATCCTCGCACAGCTGCAGTGGTACCTGTCATTAGGGTGAAACTTTGGATTTTAGGGCAACATTTTGAACTAGTGGATACTGTCCAGCTTTTGGAAAGACAACTCCTGCAATCTCTAAGTTAGTTCATTTGAGCATCTGTCAAAGCACAAAACCCTTTGTGAAGCTGGGAAATTGGCCACATAATTGATATCCATTGCACCAGGTGCCCTTATTTGGGGAGGCTAGAACGGGGAAAACCTCACTAATGACTCATTACAATTTCACTTCTTAAATCAGATGTCACTTCTGCGGATTTGATGCTTCTAAATGTGTTTTCCCCTAAACCCCCATAGCTTTGAAGTTTTTTGGTTGTTTGATTTTTAAATTATTATTTACAAATGATTATTTACAAAAAGACTGTCCCCTATCATGCCTTTTTGTTCTATAAGGCTAAAGTAGCCTGGTTCCCTCCTTCACATTCTCTTAATGCTGCTGTCACTGGCTATCTGCAGCCTGCTCGTGCTGTTTGGGGGAAAAATTTACCACAAAAGGAAAATATCTGAGAATGTTTCTGTGTAACCTGATGTCTTTGGCTTCTCGTGTTCCTCTGATGAGACCGAGACTCCTGGGCTGGTTGATTTGTCCTCATGAGCTGCAGTTCCCCGAACTACTGCTTTGGTGAGAGTAGACAATTAAGATGGGACTTACCACAACTATCATGCCAAACTAGTCTCTGGCAGGTGGCCCTTTAGCGAAAGGTAGCGCCAGTAAACCCTGCTCCCTGTTCTTTCACCATCAAGGCAGGCACCAAACTAAATTAATTGGGTAAAGCACCAAAGCTAACTTGGCAAGAATACTTTCTTGCTCTAGGCTGGGGAGGCGTTAGGTGTGGGATTACCCCAATTTTTAAAAGAGTAACAGCATGAATTACATAATTTTGCTTCTACTCGCTCTTCTGTGCCTTTAGTGCAAAGTTTCAGACCAGCACATAAGGTGCAGAAAGTGAAGAGCTAATACAAGAGCTACAGGGCACAATTTTAATAACAATACTTTTTAAATGCTTGTCAGTATGAACACTGAAAAAAATGCTACAATATAAGTCAAGTAAAGTCCTTTAGACATTCGGGGAAGTTCTATGTAGACAAGTTGCTGATTAGCCTGAAACTAAGCTTTCAGGGGAATTTTGTAAATATTCTCTTCCTCCTTCTCTACCCTGTTCCTACATCAGTTCTTTTGAGCACACTGGTTCTAATAAAGCTGCTCTGCAAATTTTAAGCTTGAAGTTTTTGAGTAAATGTCCACTTTATTTCCAGGGAGGCCATACTTTTCAGCTGAAAATTACAGTCCCTGAAATGTGCACATGGCTTTTAGGTTTTATGGGCCAGCTACTATATCTAATAAAATTTCTAGTGATACTTCTGAAATTCAAGAATTGCATCCTGTTGAGCTGCAGTCTCTTCTTGGGGAGGAAACATTTGGCAGTAGGACACCTGCAGCAGCAGAACTGTTGCCTATGCAATACCTCATGGCTTAATGGTTCTCTGTGCCATGCAGATGCATGCAGAAAACCTGAGAAGAGCTGGCCAAAGCTTGTATTTGGGAAATGTGGGGATTTCATCTCTAGTGCCATAAGGGATTCTTAGTAATAGCTGCTAAAAATGCTAATTCTTCATCTCCAGCTCTTTAAAAATCACACATTCGAGCATGTTTGGTATGGTGTCAGGGTTTGTGAAGTTTAGTTGCAATACTGAGCTCCAAAATAGAGCCCCAAGAGCTAAAAGAAGCTCAGCAGATGCAACACATCCAAGTCTTCTCTGAGCTCATTGTTGCAGTACTTGGAATATTCCATTTGCTAGATAATCATCCTGGATTTACTTCATGTAATACATGGGAATATCCTGAACAGAAGCTGCTGAGATGCCCATGTGAGAATGTCAAAATGAAGGAGGGAGATGTGCCTCTGACAGGCTGTCTTCAGTGGAGCTCCCTGAACTGTGCAGCAACACACACCTCTTCCTCGCCGCCCTTCCAATGATATTGAGCCTGTCCCCTTCAGTGGTTTGGGCTTTTAAGCAGCTTTCCCATGCCTCTACTTCCTTCTCCTTTGCCTTCTGACAAGAAAAGCAAAAAACCCCATCAAAAGGAGAACATGAACTCGTGAGGCCAGTGCTGCCAGTTCTGAGTGTGAGGGACTCAGGCTTTAGTGTCACACTGGAACACAGCACACAGAGAGTGCCAAAGCGCCTCTGGGGCTCACTTGATGAACACCGAGATGCAGCTGCGGCCTGAATCCCCCCTATTGCAGTAGCTGGCATTTACTCAACTGCTTCAAGGAGCTCCAGTCCCATTTTTTGGAATTATTTCAGCATTGGGGGCAAGAAGTGGCAACTGTCATACAGCTATACTGTGTGTGGTGCAATCTCCTTTAGTGAGGGGTCTTTCTCCATTGGTACTGCTTTTTGATCACTGTGGAGGGTGTCTGGGAGGGGATGCAATGATGGAGAAAACCAGGTCACTCATCACTGATCTGCTTCCACTCATGTCCCACACTGTGCCTGGCTGACTGGAGATGTTCCCATAGCTCAGCATCTCACCGTGGGGTTGCTTCTCTGTCTCCATGTCCTGCCTTCAGCTCTGCTCCTGCCATTCCAGCAGGGGCTGTGGCAGGGTAAGAAAGGCTTCTCTTTTTTGGAAAACTGTCAGGTGTAGCACATAAACGAAAGGAAATTAATAGCTGTAGATCACATCACACCCAGCAAGGTACTGTTACTTGCATTAACAGGGGTTTTATTTATTGTAACTGTTGTTTTGATTCCATCTTTAAAGAAAAGAGAACATTCTTGAAAGTTAGTGCTGATAAAAAGGGGGAACACCTACTGTGTCTCTGTGAAGAGAAACATTTGCAACTTAATGCTTTAGGTATTTTCAAGATATCAACTCCTATGCTGTTGTCCAGTTTTCATTCCTCCTCTGTGACACGGACTCACAGTTCCCTAGCTTTGCTGTCATTTCGCTTTGCCTGAGCCTCTTATAAATATATAAATAAATAAATAAGTTGGCCTCAATAAGTTAGGCTTTAAATGGCAAGCTAACCTTTATCATTCATGCATCGTTGCTGTGTATTTCCTGGAGAGGACCCGAACAGGAAAAACAGCTTAAAGACAGTACAAACTAGAAAGAGGTTGCCATCTAGTTTATCTTTGGTCGGCTTGTTTTGTGTTTCTGTGACTCCTTGAAAAGCAATCTGTCCTCAGGTCTGTTGTCTTCAGAACTAACACCTGTGTTCATAATTTAGCAATGCTGCATGGAGGCATTCTAAAGACTCGTGAGAAAAAGACTACAAAATAACCTTAGATGCTACTGGACACCTCGAGAGACCTGGCAACTGCTTCTATCTCAGTTAAGCTCTGTCCCTGTCAGACCACAGCATAGCCTAGACATGTGCTTTGTGGCTTTGGAGTTATTCAGCCAGTTGTGAAATATTATCAAGGAAGAAAAGAAAATGAGAAGGAAATTTCCTTCAGAAGAGAGATGCCAGCCTCTGCAATGCAATCTCATTTATAAGGTACTAGTGCAAAAAAGGTAGTGAAGGCACTGGGGACTTAGAGGCGGTAACAGCAAACGTTCCTGACTGCACTTTACCTGCTCAGTCCTGTAGTCTGGGATGCTGCCAAGAGAGCTGTGTTAGATTCATTCTAGTCCCAGGCAGAAGCTAGGGCACACCCGTGGTGATCTCTCATTTGTTTTAGCAGAAACTCCCATGCCTTGGGAAACACAGGACTTGCCCTACTCATTTGCCTCCCAAGCCAATTCCTGCAGCTAAACACTGCTTATGGCACAGACGAGTCTGTATGATCTGTATGATCCTGCCTAGGGGCACTGGATATTCCCCTGGATTGTGTTTTCTTGCTGGGAGAAGTCAGGCACACGGCCTGCTGGTACACACCCTGCTGCTTTTGTCTGGCCCAGTTCAGAGGATCCCTTAGCAGAGTTAAAAGTAGCCCCAGCCTCATGGGACACATGCTCCCTCTGCACTGTGCAGTTCCCAAAGAGAGGCAGTGTCTGAACAGCCTGAGCTGTTCCCTAAACATGGAATCTGTTCCTATGCAGCTAATGTTAGGAAAGCAAATCTCCTCCTTTTCTACCTATAGCAGTTTTCTATTTCTTTGTATTTAAACAAGTATAACTGAACTTGACCATGAAGCACCATAATAGCTCCGTGCATAATACATTAATAATACAGAAGTGAACATAACATACCTTTGCTTACATACAACAGGTTCAATCTACTCTTAGTAGGCAACAAAAGCTATAGTTTCTTTTAAAAGTTGATCTGGGCAAAGGTGTGGAAGTATATGAGGAGAAGCTTGAGGATATGAGTGTTTTCTCTCATTGACAACGAGGTATGTCTTCAATGGCAGTGATTGTGCCTGGCACTGGCAAGGCCACACCTCGAGTGCTGTGTCCAGTTCTGGGCTTCTCAGTTCGGGAAGGACATTGGGAGGGAGTCCAGGCAAGGCCAGTGGAGCTGGTGAAGGGACTGGAGCCTAAGTTCCATGAGGAGAAGCTGAAGGAGCTGGGGGTGTTCAGCCTGGAGAAAAGGAGGCTCAGGGGTGACCTTATTGATATCTAGAGCTGCCTGAAAGGAGGGTGTAGCAAGGCGGGGGTCGGGCTCTTCTCTCAGACAACTCATGACAGGACAAGAGGACACAGCCCTCCAGCGGCACCCAGGGCAGGTTTAGGTTGGACATCAGGAGGAATTTCTTCACAGAAAGGATGATTAAACCTTGGAATGGGCTGCCCAAGGAGGTGGTGGGGTCACCGTCCCTGGAGGTGTTTAAGGAAAGACTGGATGTGGCGCTCAGTGAGATAGTGGTGTTCAGTCACAGGTTGGATTCAATGATCTCAGAGGGTTTTTCCAACCTAGTGGATTATGTGAATGCAAGCAGGGAAACCTTCGGTTTAAACCCCCCTTCTGATACCGTAATCTCGTGTGACAAGCGAAAGATGTTGTAAACTGTACTTACGAAGCCCCGGTTAGCGAGCTGAGCCCGGAGCGGGCCTGAGGTGGCCCCGCTGTCCCGTCCCGGCTGTCCCGTCCCGGCTGTCCCGGCCCCACTGTCCCCGCCGCCCCTCAGGGGCCGCTCCCGCTGTCCCGGCCGCCCCTCAGGGGCCGCTCCCGCTGTCCCGGCCGCCCCTCAGGGGCCGCTCCCGCTGTCCCGGCCCCGCTGTCCCCGCCGCCCCTCAGGGGCCGCTCCCGCTGTCCCGGCCGCCCCTCAGGGGCCGCTCCCGCTGTCCCGGCCGCCCCTCAGGGGCCGCTCCCGCTGTCCCGGCCCCGCTGTCCCCGCCGCCCCTCAGGGGCCGCTCCCGCTGTCCCGGCCGCCCCTCAGGGGCCGCTCCCGCTGTCCCGGCCGCCCCTCAGGGGCCGCTCCCGCTGTCCCGGCCCCGCTGTCCCCGCCGCCCCTCAGGGNCCCGCCCCGGCCGCCGCCGCCGCCCTTTTGCTTTCGGTCCTCCCCAGCTGACAGCCGGCGGCGCGGCCCGGCCATGGAGAACGGCGCCGTCTACAACGAGACCACGGAACCGGAGGCGAAGGTGCCCCGCCGCCGCCCCTTGGGCTGCACGCTGCGGCACCTGTGGGGATGGCGGCTGCCGCCCAAGGTGCTCCAGGCGGTGAGTGCCCTCCTCCCCTCGCCGCGCGGGACGGGCAGGGAGCAGCCCTGCCGTGGCGGGATGGCTGCCGGGGCCGGCAGAGAGCGGAGTCTCCCGGGGCCGAGCCCGGCGGGGCGGAGCTGCCCCGCTGCGGGATGGAAACCAGCGCGCTGTGATGACCTTCGGCTTTAGGACAGCCCCCCCGCCGCTTAAAAATTAAACTGCTCGGTGCTGCAGCGCAGGCTGGGAGAATGGCCGCACACGGGCTTCGAGGGAGTGAGTTCTGCCGGCCGGAGAGGGCTGGCTCCGCCGGGAAGGTGTCCTGACTTGGGACGTGGCACAAGGAAAGTTGTGCAGACTGTAGCTCAGGTGTAAAGCTGGCATGGTGCCGTATAATGCAGGTTCAGAGTGTTTTTTGGTGGGGAAGTGCCGGGAGTGTTCCTGCTTCACGTCCGAGCTGCAGGAGTAGGCGCTGACTCCGGATGGTGCCCGAGGCTCGGGGCTGCAGCCGCCGCGGTCCTGCTGCCTGCTGCCCCTAAACACCGGCCCCTCTGGCTTAAAATCAGAGAGAAACCTCGCAGGAAACTTAGCGCTTTCTTCTGAGGGCCGGGCTGGATGAAAACAGGAGGAGGAAGCCTTTGGCTGAATGTCATTGCAGGGCGGTGGAACCGGGAAGGGTTTCACTGGGCCGTGAGCTCCAGCCCTGCCTCTGCTGCTCCCGCAGCCCGGTCAAAGCCCGGCACTCTGCACTGTCCGTTCGAAAATCCAGGAGCTCATTGCTCCCGTGATCTGTGGTAGGAAAACGCCCCAGAAACCTGTAATGATGGTGGCCCATCGCATGAGACACCGCCTCGTGTCAGGCAGCCCTGGGTGCACCAGGAAACAAAAAGCTGATATTCTAGTGGCATTTTTACTACGTGCAGTGTTATTCCTGAATTAAACAGCTGGGCTCCTGGTGTGAGCTCCTGTTTGGTTCTGTGCTTCGTGATGGGCTCTTCCAATGTGTACCAGTGTGACCGCTGATAAGGGCGTGAGGAGCATGGTTCTCAGGCGAAGCCCCTGGTGTTGGAGGGCAGCTGGCTGCAGATGTGTGTCAGCGTGCATTTTGCAGCCAGCACAGTGGCTTTTTACTCAGATGTGTCATGCTTACAGGAATTGTGGGTGATTTCCAGCCCTTTCTCGTTACTTCACCATTGCAGAAAAGAGAACATTTGGGTTTTAAGGTTCATCTCACACGCAGTCAAAACCCTCAGCCAGAAACGTAATTTTCTTTACTGCTTGTAAAGATAATGGTAACACTGCCGAAAACAAAGTTTTCTAAGAGCGTTAAAAAAAAATCACACCCAAGAATGCTTTAAATAAATATAATGGAACATAAACTTTTAATTCATCTACTGGAGATTATTAAAGCAAGATCTGCTGGTTTCTGCACCCTGACAAGCAGAACATTTATATAAATATGTTCATTGACTAAAATAAAAGAAATTATTATGCAGGCAAATTTACTGGTGTATCAAAGTCTTAAACTGTTTAATTATTTTAAATGCTTTCTAGGTAGAAAAAAGGGAAAAATTATCATTATCCTAAACAGGATAAATAGCTGCCTGACATGCTCTTAAATAATTAGCAGTTTATAGTCTGCATCCATTTATGAGTGAGGGGATAAAGAAAATGGAGTTACAGTTGTTTACCCTCCTAATTTCCAACATTTTTCCCTCCTTGTTTGTAAGCTTTGTCAAAACGCACAGATCTTGAATTCTCATCCAAACACTTTAAACAAGTCCCAGAAACTCCAGAAGGTGGGAGCCTTAGTCTCTGCAGTAAGCAAAAGGTTCCTGTTTTGGGAAAATGTTGGTTTTTGGTAGTGCCAGTGATGGTCATTAATATCCATTGGCTTTGTGTGACAACAGTGGTTGTTACTGGGATTATGCCCTGATAACTGCTTGTGTGGACTTCTAAACAGGGTGTTGCAATCAGAAAGTGGGCTCTCTTCATTATAGATCAAGGGTTTTATAAAACTCACCTGCAGAAAACTGGCTTCTAGACCTGAGAGATACTTTTCTTCAGATGAATAAAGGCATACACTGTAACCGTAGCCAGTTCTTCTGAGCAAATGCAAGGAGGAAAAGGTGACTGCCAAAAGGATGCTGGGAGGCACAGGTTTCTGGGGTGTTGTTGTTTTGGGGTTTTTTTTTAAATAGGTGGAAGGTTTTGGTTAGTCCATGACTGGTTCAAATCCCGCACAAAGGTAAATGGCACAGTGTGTCTGGTGCCAAGACTGAGGTAGAAACGAATTCTTACCTAAAGCAGGAAGAGTTGTCGTCAACTATTGTTTAACTTTAGTCAAAATGCTCTAGCTGGAAAGGAAAATTGTGATTCAGGCTTAAATATCAGCTCCTTTTTGAGCTGTTCATGTCCTGTAGTAGCCCAAATTGTGCAGACTTAATAGAGAATTAATATGTGCACTCATCTGAACTGGAAGATTTTGTACTGGAAATACCGCTGCCGAGCATCTTCGCGGCTTGTTGGCAAGTTCATTGAGCTGCTCTATTTTTGTAGCATTCTTTTGTAACAATTCACTGGTTAAATCTTCTTTACAAACTTGACACTTGTTTAGAAACTTCCAACAGTAATGTCAGTATCAATGAATAATTTCTCGCTGGTAAGAGACAGGTGAAGATGTTTAATTTCTGGTGTACACACAGACAGATAGGACTAATAACAAAACTTCAAACTGCTTCTCCAACAATGCTTTTGGTCTTTAAAGCTATTATTTTGTTGTGGTGGCAGAACAACAGAGGAATCCCTTTTTTTTCTGATAGTGATATCAAAGAGCAAGTTAAGAAACCCAAGCAGAGCTCTCTGGCATCTTGTAAATGTTCTGCTGATACACTAACTTAATCACAGCACTTTCTCAAAGTTCTTCAAGCCAACTTTTTTTAATTGATGTCCTCTATTTTATTACTCAGCTTATAAATAAAAACCTGGCATAATGACTTGGACAAGTCCCACACAGGATTCCACTTGGTAAATCTCAATTATTTGACACTGAACCCTTTCTAACTGCTCTTTGAGTGGGATTTTTTTCAACTTGTTTGTACACTCAGTGGAGAAGCTTTTTCAGTTATTTAGATCATATTGTGGTTATCTGGACATATACTTTCTTTTAAGGAGAGGTTTATTTTCTTTCTCTTCTGTTTCAGCCCAAATTAAAGGGATGGCATTCAGTTTCCAGTGCTTATAAAAAGAAACAGCACTGTACATGAAAATGTGTCTCACAGCTGACCTTGTGAAAAATGTGAAAATGAAAGTCATTGGATGCCGCTGTAAGCACATGTTTAGAAATGCAAAAACACCCCCCAAAACAAAAAACCCCCAAAAAACGAAAACCAAAAAACAAACAAACAAGAAACCAACAAACCAACCAAAAAAAAAACCAACAAACCAACCAAAAAAAAAACCAACAAACCAACCAAAAAAAAAACCAACAAACCAACCAAAAAAAAAACCAACAAACCAACCAAAAAAAAAACCAACAAACCAACCAAAAAAAAAAAAAAAAAAACCCAAAAAAAACCTAAATGCTAAACCATAAAAACTGGAATGTCAGAGTTCAAAACATTCCTGGACAGGCACTGTAATCCACAGCTTTAGGTGCAAGGGCTGCTGAGAAGTTTGTGTCGCCAGCCACTGTAGGAGAGAAAGGAAGCATGTGGAGGCCTGATAGTAATATTGAAGTTTCCCAGCTCCCGTTCCTTCCCTTTCTGAGCTCCTGTTTACTTTATATGATTGTTGCATTTCCAGAATACGATTCTTTGAAGTGCCCTTCTGAGACCTGGCTTAGTATGGGGAATTTACCCTTCCTACTGCTAAACTGTTGTTCTTGTTTTTACTGTCAGAAAACTGAAACCAAAGACTGGTGGTTGTTTTCCAAGAAAGATTCTGAATTTTAAATCCAGATTATTTTTTTAAAAAAATGGAGAACTGTCAAGCTCCGTTATTGCCCACATACTCTTATTAAAAATATGATCATCAGTCTTATATCAGTCTCAGTTTTATGACCCAGTCTGATTCCTACTCGTGGTTTTGTTTTAATTTGATGAACTCCTTACTATGAGGATCTACAAAACTATGCCAGATGAAGGAAGCTAGCAAGAAGTGGCCGAAATAAGCGAGCAGTTCAATAAAGCAATATTCTTTCTTGTGCAATAAGATAGTAGAGAATCCAGCAGCAGGGATATGGTGAGTGTACAGGAACTAAGTCACGTTCTTTTCTCAAAACATACTGTGGCAGGAAGGTGAAGATTAAACATTGTCCAA
The DNA here is from genome assembly GCA_013400735.1 of Pomatostomus ruficeps. Classification (NCBI taxonomy): domain Eukaryota; kingdom Metazoa; phylum Chordata; class Aves; order Passeriformes; family Timaliidae; genus Pomatostomus; species Pomatostomus ruficeps. Next base: position 76,426 of record VYZT01020532.1, read on the forward strand.
CACAGCTTGAACACAGTGTAAGGTTTCGGTTCCTACAAGAACAGTCGAGCTGCCGTCATTACTGGCTCACAAGCAGGTGAGCTATTGGCCACGTGGGCTTTCTCTGCAGCTTTATCCAGCGAGGGGACATCAGCTATAAACTTTCAGGGGTGTAGCTGAGTGTGTCAGTGCCGTCCATTTCCCCAAATACGTTTAGAACTGAGCGCAGCTGTGTGTAGCAAGCAATGGCATTTTTGCTGGATGTGTGTTCGAAATGCTGCCCCCTCTGCTTCCAACTGGCAGTGGCACAAAGCCACAGCACAGCAATGTTGTCTGTCTAATCCAGAAGCCTGTGTTTGGTTGTGTGCTCTGCTTACCAGAGTGTGCTTTATCGACCACCTTTAACAGCCAAGTGTAAACCCTGTCATTATATAATTATTTCTGCCTGTAAGAACATAGTGCAGAACTTTACCAAACTCTTGGTAGGCTGAGGGTTTTTGTCACAGCTAGCTTTATTAATCCTCATATCAGAGAAGTCTCTTTGTTGACGATGTTAGAGACTTGATCCAACTCAAGCATGTTATTCGTTCACAGGTTTTCTCTTTTGTGGCGGTCGTTTGTGAAGAAATTGTGGAGGATTGCAGCAACTGTAGTGGACTTTACTTCTTTGAATTCATAAGCTGCAGTGCGTTTCTTTTGAGCCTCCTGATTCTGTGTGTGTATTGCACTGATATGTATGAATCACTGGGGAAAGATAAAGTGCAGAAACTGGTAAGAAATTTTTTTTTTTTTTTGAAAACCAAACCGTTTCTTCTAAGAGCATAAAGTCTGCTATGGAGTGGAAAGGCTATGCAAAATGAATCTCCTTTTCTTCTCCCTGTAAAGGGTAGATTAGAGTATCTTATGGTCAAAAAATGGGCCAACTTGGAGAGTTTACATTGACATCTTTTTCAAAGTTGGCTACCTGCAGGATTTTGGGACTTGTGTGGAAAAGTCTTTCCACATTAATGCTGCTAATGCTGCAGCACAGCCATCGCACGTGTGTACGTGTATGGAATACAGCTCACTGCCAGCAGCACGCTGGCAATTGATCGGTTTGCCCTCTCTGTTTTCCTACTGGGTGTAGGTGCCTCTTTTTTGGCAATAATCATAACTCGTTCCATATTACAGCTTTATATTTCAGAAGATCCCGCAGTGGGAGAAAGTTGCTCTGTAAAGTCAGTGGGAACATTGTTCTGTCTCACAAGTGTCCCTTCCTTTTTGCCTCAGAGCAAACAGAAGAGTCTTTATGTGGGGTACAGATAAGAGAGTGTAGTAAGAGGTTTGAATGAGCACATTTACTTACAGTTTCCTAATTTCCCAAATGTTTTACATAGGGAATAAAGCTACCATGGTTGTCCTGAGCTTGAATTTTATTGTGAAAAAAGGTTGGATGAAATTAATTAAATACTGAAAAAATACAAAACCAGGGCAGACTCCTTTAAATAGCTGATAATGCTGTTTAAATAGCTGATAATGTTGAATGTCATTTGCAATGCAGTTGTAAAACGTATTTTCTGAAGCTTCCACTAGCAGCAAAATATCAAAACGTAAATTCACAGGCAGGTTTACTCAGCTGTTGTTATGATGTTTGTTCTTTTCAAGTAACCTATCTACAATTAAATTACATATTTTTTTAATATGTATGTATATATTTGCAGAATTTTTGGGCTGTGCCAGTCACAGGTGCCTGGTTTCTGTTAGCATCAATAGTGTTTTCTGCAACCGGCTCTGGCTCTGCTGTTGAAATCGCTGCATGTGTAAGTCTTAAAATGGCAAGATGTACTTTGTATTTATCTGGTGTGGTAATTTCTCTGCCCTCTAAACTTCGCTCAGTTTGCAGAGAAGAAACTGGGCAGGGCATAGAACTCAGTGCATTGTGATGTTTCAGGAGGAATTGGCTATTTCAGACCTCCCAGAAATTACCGTAGGAAATCCAAAGAGCTGGCATTCCTCAGGATTGCTGGGGAGCTCTGTGTGCACTTGCAGTTCCCTAGCTTGTGCCTGCTGCTTCAGATTTGTATTATTTCCTGTCATCTCTTGCTGTTCAACATTGTCACCTCTTGAAGCTTCCCCAGTTCTCTGATACCCTCCTTCTGAAATCTCTGTTTTTCCTCAACTGTCCTTTCGTAATGTCACCCCCTCACAAAGTCATCAAGAAACCCTGGTTTTTTTTGTATAGTCATCTTACGTGATGTCAATCTATTTAGACCTAATAGTTTGAGTATAAATCAGGTTTCATGTTTTCTTTTTTTTTTTTCTGGTGCAGGAAAATTAAATATTACTGTGATTAATACTTGTTAATGTCAAATTACTCTGGTCCAAACCAGCTGTGTAAGGTTTAGGTAGAGTTAGAATAATGTCTATGTTTTTTCCTGTGTTTGAAAAAAGCTGCTTTCTCTTTACCACTTCTCATCTTGCCATGGCCAGTAATGAAATGTCATTCACAAAATGCCATTTCGTTCTCCCTTGCTGGCCCAGGCTCTGCAGATCTTCTCTTCTTTCACCTTCCATGCGTTATTCTTCTTCATTTACTCTCGTTAATCAGCAGCCCTCTCTTGGATAAATACTCTGCTGTATCACCAATGCCAGGCTGCTTTAATAACTGATTTTGGCAATGAAACTAATATACTGTTACTATTAAAGGTTGGTTAGATCACAGTATAAGGTTCACGTTTGACTAAAAGAATGAAAACTGTAAAAATTTCAGCAATGAATGTGCTAGAAGTATGATTTCTGATCTATGTCTAATTTAAATGGAACTATTTAAGGAGGACTGTAATCTTAATATATAAGTGTTATCAATATATATAAAATGGTCCAGCAAATCTCTCCAAACAATGTTAGGATACTGTTTATGCATTTTAAAATCACATGTTTCTGTCGCTTCCACAGGTATTTGGATTCTTTGCAACTTGTGCATTTGCAGCTGAATTTGTTATGGAGTTCATTCTCGGGCGAAAACAAAACGTCGATGGACGCTCTGAAAATCCTGGTAACACTCCGAGTGCCACAGAAAATCAGCCATTGAATAAACCAAGATAACTTCCTGAAATTGTTTCTTTCTTTTCTTTTTTTTTTTTTTTTTTTTTAATTGGAGCAAACTAAAATGAACTTTCAGTGCACTGTAGGTAACAACTTCTGTTTCTTCGTTCTAATCAATTTTGTACGCCTTGCTCATCACAGATTTTTATGGATTCATAGGTCGGTAATGGCATCTTGAGCATCATGTTCTAAGGTAACTGGTCCTGCCACCTGCTGGGGTGACCGGCACTGGAAAACCTTGGGTCCAAACAGAGTAACTGCAGTGTGCTGATTTGATTTTGACAGAGGTGACTGATAAAGGGTAATGTCTGAGGCATAAATTCTGAGCTATAGCCTAAAGATATTTCCTGGTTAAATGGACCAGATGCATCTGTTCCATGGTATAAATCAGTAAAGCAGAATTCATTTTTGTACTTCCTGGTCAAACTGAATGTGAAAGGGATACCTAACTGGAACCTTACAGGAATGCTTATCCTTAAGTAAGGGCTTTGGGTTGTTTTTCCTATTCCTATGGCTCAGTTGTGTCTGTGGAGATCACTTTAATGGTGTAGTGACTGTAGGGGGTGTATGGGGAGGGTAATGAAAGTGGTGTATTAAGGAGACGGTTTTGTATCCCATGCTTGTCAAAGTTTGGACTTGTATGCCAGAATCTTCTTTCAGATGGTTTCAAAAGCTGTAACAGTTGCAGGAAGAAACTTGAAAAGCCACCAGTGAGAGGAATAAGATAAAGAATAAATATTTTCATGAAGCAACCCCAAAAGCAGCAATCTGAATATCAACAGGAACACCTGAGCACATTGGTACTACCCTGGTGAATATTACATGCAAGGTTAATACCATATGCAGCTTGTTCATGCATAGGTAATGCTGAGTTTTGCCAGAATGGGTTTGAACCTCACAATTTCCCGTGTTTATAAATATGGCAGTAGCTTGAGACTTCTTGCTGCTGACCAGCTCAGTCGGTAAACAGGTAAATACGCACTTGTACTCTTGATTTGTTTTGTAAGCCACAGTCTGTAGGACTGCAAGGAACACCGCTGATGGGATATGTATTGGACAAGTTGTTAATGGCTGTAAAAGAAACAAAGTGCTGGAAAAGCATTTTTCTGATGTCTGAGGTAAAAGCAAGACTGCTATGCCTCTCAAGAGCAAAGCCTTCGAAAGCAGAGCCAATTGCTGTAAGCCAGGAGATGTTCCAAAATACCAAAGCAAATGGGAAAAAGCTGATTATGCAAAAACCATTCTTGTTTGAGTGCTCGTGCCATTTGCCGTGTCTCCCAGGCATTGACTGCATTTCATCGATATCCCAGTCTGGCGTGTTCCCAGTCCTGTAACCTCTTGTGGCAGCACTCAGCCCTCCAAAAACTGGCTGAGCTGTATTGGGAAAAGGAAGAGGAAGCTGTTTAAGACAAAGGACTGTAATAGCAGGTCAGAGTTGGTTTTTTCCATTGCTGCCACTTTGTGATGAATGTGAGCTTGTGGTGTTCTCTCTCTATGGCCTGAGACTGAAGCCTAACACTACACTTTGCTTGGAGGATGTAAAATTTTGCCAGGTGGTGTGAAGCACCAAGTTCAAGCTGTAGCTTGGTTTCAGAGCTATGCATAGAAGAGATAGATTCCTTCATTGAATTTCCTGTGTTGTAAAGAAGAAATGCTCTTTGGACTGGCTTCTTTTCCCTTGTATTTATTAGTGTCCATTTGCACTGAAACCTGATTTCAGTCAGCACTTGCTGTAGCTGTCTCTGATAACTGGGTAGATTAGAGATGTTTGGTTTACGGGCGATGTTACTGGTCATACAAAATATCCATAATGAGAAATATCTCTGGTAGGATCCGCAGTGCCTTACCTTGGGGACTGTGCCCATAAGATTAACATTCCAGCGCTCTTGTTTTCTTGTTTTGGTTTCTTTTTATTGCCTAGAGTTCTACTGAATTTGTTTCCTTACCTAAATGTCTGTAGTCTTTAAATTTTCATCTGTAATTAGTAGCTGTAAATATAGTGTAAGAGCAACACTGTGCTGCTAGTATTTATTAAGCAATGCAGCACCATGACTGGATTTTTTATCTTAAGGTAATTTTCCCTGTTACTTTTCTCAGCCTGAAGATAAGTTAATAGAGGTCTGGGTTTTGGTTGCTTTTTCTATAGGCTTTTCCCCACCTCAGTGCTGTGTTCCTGATGTCCATTGCTGACCTGGAGATGCTGGTACAAAAAGGGATCTGTAAAGTCACCTCTGTGCCTTGGCAGTTCACCTGGCAATGCTCTGTCACACAGTAGTTAGATACGAGGAGCAAGTCCCATAATGGTTGTAGGTTTAAGGCAGTTGCTAAAATGTCATTTACAAATCAGCTGTTGGCTAGCTGGCATGGTGGTGCTGTTAATCCTTACGCCTCATGAGGTGTTCTTGCTCTGTTTTAAAATAGTTGAGAAGCAGATTTGCTTGTGTGTATGCTGTTCTCTGCTTCTGTGAGGTTATTTTTGTAGCTGCTTTATCAGCTCCTATATCCCAGCTTTCCTGATCGCTCCCAGCTCCTCTGCCCTCCCAGTCTAGGCGGGGGAGAGGCGTCCTTGCTGCGGTGACTGAGCAGACTGCTCTGCCGTCTCGGCATGCCCCTTTGATGCTTCTGGTGTCAGGTGCTGGCTTTAAACGTCTGTCTCTTAATTAGGCTGATCCTAGAGAATGCTGCTGGAGCTGGATTAAATGTCTGGTTCCGCAGGAGCTCTGTGTGTGTGGCTGGATGTCTCTTACCCCTCGTGCTCTGTCAGCAAAGCCCTTTGCTTGTTTCCCAGCCTGCTTCTGATGAAACCAGCCGACCTTATTTAAACCACCTCTTCAAATTGCTTCCATTAAGGTGGTTGATTTTGGCTTGAGTGGGTTAGGGATTGTTCAGGAGAGCGATGGGAGCTCTGGCAGAAGTGCTGTTAGATACAACTGCCTCAGTTGTTTTCTGTTTGCAAAGTGAACATTTCTGTACATCGTAACTGGTAGTGAAGCCTGTTGAAAAGAAGCAACAGGCCCAGTCCATCTATCTGTGGATTGTCTTCTCCGTTCTTCACCACAGTGCTTGGCGGTGGTGTTGGAGCCTGCTCGGACACTCATCTTTGGTGTTTTCCACCTGAACTTGTCCGAAAATATTTAAAGGCTCTGCACCCACTTCCAAGGGTTTTTTATAGTGCCTTGAGAATCAGTGGAGAGGATTCTCCAGGGTATGTGAGGGCCTGTCCAGTGGCTGGACTGTGAACTTCTGCTCTGGAGATCTGTATTGGGCATCGTGTAGATTGTGAACGTTCATTTCTGTGTTTGGCCCACATGAAAATCACAGCACTACCAGTGCCCTTTGGCTCTGAGTATGGAAAGGAATTGTGCCTTACTGCTTGTGCTTGTGCTCTGTGCTTCAGAAGAGCAGGGAAGGGTTGTGGTCTGTTACAGGCGAGCTCCACCTTTGCACCTTCCAGCCTGAAAGAGCAGTGAGAGATCTCACGCAATCTCAGAGCTCAGCACAAGGTGTTTTTGCATAATGGCTGTCACGGTGATCCTCGTTCAAATTTGTGCAATAAAAACACCAAGCTTTCTACACTGAAGGGAAATTCTTGATGAAATTTTTCAAAGGTTCTATAGAATTGTAATGAATCAAGATGCTGATAGTGCCTTCAAGATGGAAATTTATCTCTCTTTTAGTCCATTGCTGTAAACATAATGAGCTCTCTGGATATGAAATTTCATGCTGGACAGAACTATATATATCTTTTAATACCTTTAAGAATTTAAGTGATTTTTAATTATTATTAAAGCAGGATGATAATACATTAATTTTATATATATAGAAGAAGAATGTTATCGTTTTGTTTCCCATGTTGCCTTGAATTTCCATTTAAATAATTTTTAAATGCTGAAGTATTTTTTATCATTCTAAACCTGTGATCGTTTTTAATGCATTATGTTTTCTCAATCTAAGGAACTTTATAAAAAATTTTGTAATAATTTTTTAAAATAAAGGTTTAGTAAATAACTTAAGTGTTTCTTGGTTTTGCTGCTCTGATTTGGTGTTGCTCCGTAGCTCTCCCAAAGCCAGCCGTAGGAAATAACATCATTCTTTCTTCCTGGTTGGGAGGAAAGAGCTTGCATTGTGTTAGCCTGTTACTGGGGAAGAGGGTCCAACTGGCAAAGCTGGATATTCTCACTGGAAGTTCCCGGGAAAAAGGATCTGATAAGGTCAGTACCGCCTCTGACCACAGGGCCCAGCCAAAGCAGTTTGCTGTAGCCTTTACGTGTGGTCTGTAAGTGACTGTGAGAAGCGTAATCCAGGTGCTGCTCCCTATTGTCTGGATTATGCGGAATTGAAAATAATAAAGGGCCAGATGTGCTAAAGGAAGGAGCACAACCTAGCAAAAGGGGTTGAGAGCAGATAATTTATTCTAGTGTAGAAAAATGCAGGTCACTGACTTTGTTGAGGGAGAGCTGCCTGATCCTTAAGAAATTGTTTGGCTGATTGTCAGTGGTAGGGGGTGAGGAAAAGGAAGCAAACCTGCATGTTTTGCTTTCTGGCAGGGGAGCACTTTTTTGTTTCATAATCCTACAGATTACTTATTACCTGGAGGTCATCCTGTACACAGGAGGAGAATGACACTTCCTTCATTGCCAGCACAGAAATTGGAATGCCACAGTATATTTTTCTTTATTTTGAAATCTAAATAAATTTTAAAGATGAAATTGTCTCTTTGATGAAGTTGCCAAAGATGAGTGTAATTGTAAGGATTCAAAAGGGAAAAAGGTCTCGGATGCTTTTAATTACCTAGATGCAAGACAGCAATCGAGACAAAATGTTGTATTAGAAAGGTGTGTCAGTGGTGGATTTTACACCATGAGAAAATAACTCGGATAATACGAGATTTAATAATTTGAAGCATGGCCACACAGTTTGTCGTGTTATTGCTAGAATCACAACCACCCCTTTCTCAGGAGTGTAATCCAAGTTAGCTCACTGTGAATGACCAGAGGGTAGTGCAGCACGGCAGAATAGGGGCTGGTAGTGATGCCTGATCGTTTTTTGTCCTTTCTTTTCATACCCTTTTTATACATTTTTATACCCTTTCCCTATACCCTTTTCCTTCCTTGTACCCCTTACCCTTATACCCTGTATCCTTAGTACTGCATGTTTATAATTTTGTAGTTTGATATTTAGTTTAGTTTGGGGGTTCTCTGAGGGGGAAGACAAAACATCCCTACTCTCTCAAAACTACAGGCTCCAACCTTGAAGAGTCTGGATTCTGGAATGTGTTTTTGAGCTGGGCTATAGTTTCATAAAGGGGGGGAGTAGGGGGATAGTTACCTCACTTGTTAAGTTACTCATTGGGGGATTTTAGGTAGATATGCTAATTTGTAAAGTCCATAAAATTGTATACGGGGGGTACACGCTCTTTTTTTCGGAGGTGTACACCAGGATCTTA
>VYZT01020533.1:0-10732 GCA_013400735.1 Pomatostomus ruficeps
AATTGTCTTTGGTTTGGCTGAGAATAAATACTGATAAACCTAAATTAGGGGGTCCTCCTGACCCACTTCTTTGCCATTAATTTAATCTGCATGTGTGGAGGTTTTTATAGTATTTATCACCTAAACTCCATTAGCAGCTTCATGGCAAAAATCATTGTATTCCTGTTTCTTGGTAAGTTGGTTTTTCTGTTGCATCAATATTTGCATTTGTATTTTTTAATTGTATAATCCAATTTCTTGGCAATTTAGTTTTTCTAATGCATCGACACTTATATTTGGATTTTTTATTAATATAGCCCAGCGCATAAATCCCCTCAACAACCAAACTTCTGCACCCAGGGAAGGGCTGGAGCTGGGCCAGGGGAATTTGGGTTGGATTTTTGGGAAAGGTTCTTCCCCAGAGGGTGCTGGGCAGGGAATGGTCCCGGCCCCGAGGCTGCCGGAGCTCCAGGAGCGTTTGGACAGCGCTGCCAGGGGTGCCCAGAGTGGGGTTGTTGGGGGGTCTGTGCAGGAACAGGATTTGGACTCCTTAATCCCTGTGGGTCCCTTCCCACTCAGGACGTTTTATTCCCTTTATTATCCCCCAGTGGGCGAATTGAGCAAAAAATGCTCAAATAAATGCTCCAAAGCGATGGGAATTGCGTTTGTACCTGGGAAAGGATTTGCTGGTGGAAAGAGGAAGAAACCCTTTGCCCGAAGCTGCCGTGACCCAGAGCGAGGTCACCCAGGAGAGGGATTTTGGTTTGAGGGATCCATTTTTAATAGGATATCTCAGATGGGGCAGCAAAACTGCTGCAAAATCGTCAATCTTTCCCCATTTCTACAGCTTCGAAATATCTGAGAGGTTTCTTTGCATGGTTGTTTTGTTGGGGTTTTTTTTTTGTTTTGTTTTGTTCCGTTTTGTTTTGTTTGGTTTGGTTTTTATTGGGGTTTTTTGTTTGTTTGTTTTTGTGGTGTTTTTCCTTTTTGTGGGTTTTTTTGTTGGTTGGTTTTCTTTTTTCCCCACAGGGAACAGTCCTTGAGGATTTCTCCTGGAATTAAAGGAGAGCCCTTGTTTTCCCTGCGTGCTGTTGTGCCAGGGATGCCCAGGGTGGGATTGCTGGGGGATCTGGGCAGGAACAGGAGTCGGATCCATGATCCTTGTGGGTCCCTTCCAGAATATTCCATGATTCCAGGATTCCACACTCATTCCAGTGAATCACCACACGCCACTTCCCCCAAATTTGTTTTATTTATTCCTTGGGCTCACAGGAAATTCCGTTTCGAGGATGTTAATTGGAAATGTGAGGCTGTCCCCACAATTAACTCGTGCCTTTTGGCATTCTTGTTTTCCTCTTGTAAACCTCTGGAGCCTGATAATTAATTCTTTTCTCTGGCACACAGAATATGTTCCCAGAGATATTTAACTGTGCTACCAGAAGAACAGATCTCTCCGTGTTTTCATTTTCAATTTTTAAAAATTTTTCTTGCATTGTTGAGCTGAAAATGGGTCAGGACTTGATAACACACAAACATCCCAGTAAGAAACTGCACAGACTGCACTGAAAAATAGAAATAATAAAATACACCTAAAAAATTCTGAATAATGATGTTTTCTTTTCATTCAGCAGCGACCAAAGCAAAGTTCTACATTCAGCGCAGTAAATACCGATGAAAACACCTGATTTAAATTTTAAATGAAATTAGCTGTAATTGGAGTGTTTGATACCGGAATTCTGGGCGAGGGAATCAGAAAATGCACAGGTGAGGCTTTGGAAGGGTGAGTTTATCTAGAAAAATGAGTGCTAATAAGCACTGGATGGATAATTTTGTCTGCAGCACGAAGCATTCTGAGAAATAAATGAATATTTCGGTGACAAGGTCACAGCGAGCAGCTCCAATAAACTGCTTTATTTTTTCTCTGGCACCCTATGAATGAAATATTAAAAACCATTCATTTGTAGGGTGGTATCTTTAGACTCTCAGACTCTTTCACGAGATGGTCTTCAAAGGATTGAAAAAATGAATTATGGAACTCAAAAAGAAAAAAAAGGAAAGGAGTATTTTTAGGTTGGGTTAGCACTGCAAAGAGCATGTGCGGAGTTGAGTCATTAAATCATTTTATCTCAGGATTAAACCCAACCTTCCTTGTCAGCAAGAACCTCCCTGCCTTCAAACTCCTGCTGTAACTCAAATTTTGCTGTGATCATTTTTGGTTTAATCCCTCAGATAAATCTGCAACTGAATATTCAATAAATTCATTTCCATGGGATTTTTTCTTCCCTATTGCAAAAGTGTTAGGAGTGACATAGAAATAAAACAAATAATAATGTCAGGGGTTAATGAGGTTTGGTGTCATTTTGGTTTTTGCCTTTTTTTTCCTTAAATATTCTCTGTATTCTCTATTTGGAGCTCTGGAGCTCATTATTGCATCAGGGACTGGTTTTCCCAGGAGTTTTCCATCCCTTTCCCTGGGCAGGAAGACAAAACAAATCCCAGGCCCCCTGAGCTCTCTTGGTTCTCCCTCTCAAGGTTTGCGAGGCATCTCCATAACCAAAGCCCAGCCAGCACCAAGGGGGCTCCAGAGAAGGGGCTGGGCCTGGGGGGGACTTGCAGCACCACTTGTGCCCCTAACTGGGGCTTTTTTTATCAATTCTGCTGATTTACCAAACTGATCAAATTGTGTGTGCCCCTGTGGGGCTGGGCTTTGGTGGCCACTCTGCCATCACTGCCCCTGGAGGCCTCCAAATAAAATCCACTCTGATATCACCTCCAAATAAAATCCACTTTGATATCGCCTCCAAATAAAATCCACTTTGAAATTATATTCTAAAAACCATCTCAAATTTCATTTCCAGGTTGGAAAAAAGCAACCCTGGGGCTCCATCCCCTTCCCCAACTCCGTTCCCTGCCCTGGACACGCTCCAGCCCCTCGATGTCCCCTTGGCATGAGGGCCCAAAACTGGACACGGCCCTGAGGTCCCCAGCACAGGGGGACAGCGTTTACAATGAAAATAAAAATAATTTCCCCGGTTCATTGTGTGGATTCTCGGGTTTCCCTCACGGATTTTCTGTCTGGAAGCACCGCCAGCTCCCCGAGGGACCCGCTGCCATCGCTAATGCAGGACCTTGAGGCCTAAAAATGCCCCAAATCCAAATTTGTTTACAGTTACGGGGGAAAGGCCATTTGGCACCATGAACCAGCACTTTCAGGTTTATTAATCTCAGCCTCCTCCCTCCTTCTTGCCTGCATCCCTCAATTAATTCCCTGGACAAATAACTGCTTGTCCTGAGCTCATTTTTTATCTTCTTTTTAATGGCTTTATGGAGGCACTTTGCATGGATTAAGAGAGGAGAGGAAGTGGGAATGCTTTGGGAATGGCCACAGAAAGTTGTTATTTTAATGGAATTCTTGTGGTCACAGCCACAGGAATCAGTGTCACCACACAGACCTTCAAATGACACCTCTAAAACCAACAGATATCTCTGAATCTCCTGGCTGCAGGAAACATTTCCTTTTTTATTATTATTTTTTAATACGAAGATTGCACTTCATGCCAGTTGAAATCATCGCCATCTACAACATGAGAGCCCTTCGTTAGGAGCTTATTAATTGATTATCTCACTAATTAGGCTCTGATTGCTGTCGCACGGCTTCAAATTAATTTTAAAGCGCTCGAATTAAAAAAAAAATACACGCAGATTGCATCTATTGCAGTTTTGAATACAAATATAATGGCGAGAGATACGAATGACAATTAGCAGTTTAATTAGCCCTTCAGCACCGACAGGAGCGGAGATGTGACAAATTTGGCATCGAAACGTTCCCGTTTGGCGTTTTGGTGGTGGCATCAGTCACTGGGGATAATTGGGGATATATGGGGAGATATCTGTGGTGAATTTGTTTTGTCTCCATGTCAGTTGTTCCTTTATTTGCTTCAGGATCCTAACACACATTTATTCATTATTTTTGGACTCAGCCTAGAAACAAACTGCAGCTTTTTTATTAAAATGCTTTCTCCAAAGGAAATAGTCACAATAGTCTGACTGCGGCAGGGCTGCTCCCGAAAGAAATTTAAAAGAGTCTTTTGCTAGACTGTGAAATACATTTTTATTTAAATTTTTGGAGAGTTTTTTCCTCTGTCACAAGCAAACACAGGCCCACGGGGATGAGCTGTGATGTCAGAGGATCTCAGATGTGGCAGTTTGCCTGGATTTGTGTTTATAAATGAAGAAATAAATAAACAGAATTCCTGATTTGGAAGATTTCCTTAAAGATTCATGCTGGAGATTGGAGGAGGGCCTGGCTGTTACACCCCAGAGGGTACAAACAGAATCCCCGAATGGATTGGGGTGGAAAAGTGACATCAAAGCCCATCCAGTGCCACCCCTGCCATGGCAGGGACACCTCCCACTGTCCCAGGCTGCTCCAAGCCCCGTCCAGCCCGGCCTTGGGCACTGCCAGGGATCCAGGGGCAGCCACAGCTTCTCTGGGCACCCTTAAGTCTCAAGATTTGCTTAAAAATATTGTTTAAATCTGTCACTGGTTATGATTTTCAGAAATACAGGGAGATTTGTGGAAGTAAAATTCTGATATTTAAGGTGATGATTCCCACTCCGGTTTCAGGAACTGCTGTGGGAATGTTTCCCTGGCAGCTTCTCCAGGAGATGCTCCTGTGAGGAGGGCACAGGAATACATGGTTGATAATCCACCACACACCATGACTGGAATTTGGGGGCAGAACTTTTTCTACCACATTTTTTTTTAAAAAGTGTGATTTTTTTTTTTTTTTTTTAAAGTGTGGTGGAGCCGCTCTGCTGGGAGGAAAGGCTGGGAGAGCTGGGATTGTTCACCTGGAGAGGAGAAGCTTTGGGGTGACCTCAGTGTGGCCTCATAGTGACTGAAGGAGCCACAGGAAAATGGAGAGAGACTGGGGACAAGGGATGGAGGGACAGGACCCAGGGAATGGCTTCCCACTGCCAGAGGACAGCGATGGATGGGATATTGGGCAGGAATTGTTCCCTGGGAGGGTGGGAGGCCCTGGCACAGGGGGCCCAGAGAAGCTGTGGCTGCCCCTGGATCCCTGGCAGTGCCCAAGGCCAGGCTGGAGCAGCCTGGGACAGTGGGAGGTGTCCCTGCCATGGCAGGGGTGGCACTGGATGAGGTTTAAGGTCCCTTCCAGCCCAAACCATTCCCTGATTCCCTGTGAAGCTCTGACACCCATGTCAGGAGTGTAACGCAGATGTGCCAACATCTCCAATTTTTCAACCTCACTTCCTGCAAACTCAAAAATAGATGAGGACCATTAAAAACCTGAAAAAATCTACATCCAATCCTAGCCTATCTCTATTCAGCTTGGGGAATTTTTAACTCCCAGTTTCTCTAAGATATTTCTTAGGTTGGCAGTGACAGTTCAGGGTTTGCTGCTCCGAGGCTCCCGGTTTTTCTTTTCCCACCAAACCTCCCTAAATTCACACGGCAGCGCTGGGAACCCACCGAAACACCTCCCTGAGCATCTCCAGGAAAGAAAGTGGGTCAGTGCTCAGGCAGTCATTAAACTAACGAGGCCTGGGATAATTGTGAACAGTCCGAGCGTGAGGCTGTGGTGATTCCCTTTAATTCCCAAATCCCGGGATGTGGAACCATCAGACTCTGGCTCCTGTAACAGAATTCTTGTGCGAGTTCAACAGCCCGGTTTGTAAATCTCCCGGCCTCAGGAGGATACAGATTGATGATATTTGGTACCGACTCCTCAGATCAGCACTTACAAGGTGTTGCTTAAATCTTTCCTGCCACTTCCTGTCGAGTTCATTGGAAAAATCTGTCCTGAGAGTAATTGAAAATTGCCCCGGATTGTCATTGAGTGATTTAAAGAAAGACCCTTTGATTATAGTCCCAGTCAGTTTATATTACACCGACCGTCGTGCTGCGGGGAGAAAAATAAATAATTCCCCAGCTCTGGACAAGCAGATAATTGGTGTAGTTTATTCAAAAAAATTATGTCTATTTCTGTAGGTGATCTTCAGCAAGGTTAGGAGGAAATCAATACCATAAATCACCTTTCAATGGAAAGATGATGGACCTGCAAGGTCTGCTCGGCTGTAGCCAAATGTTTATTTTGCTTCAGCAGGAGAACTTTGCTGCAGGAGGTAAAAACAGCACAATTTATCCTGCTTAATATAAAAATAAAATAAAAATAAAAATACCTGGGATAATAGTCTATGTTATAATATCCACGCAGGCTGATTTTAAACTGACAAAACCAGATTTTGCCTGGCAACACTTTAAAAATAAAAGTTTCTGTGGAAATGGATGGGTTGGGGTCAGAACTGTGATCCTGTTAGGGCACACTCTGTTCTCACTGTGGGTGGTTTTTGCTGTCCCCTCACTTTATCAAGCCATGGTCTGGGGTGATAATGGAAGTGTCTTTTTCCAAAGTTCGCCTCTCCAAGGTAACTTCTCTTAAAACTCCAAAAGGACTCTGCTGGTCATGTTCCTTAAAGACAAATGCACCTAGAATCAGGCACAAGTGAAAACGTGTCATTTCATAGGCACAAATATTTAGAATCAAGAGAAGAATGATGCAATTTCTGATTTATATCCACACCTCACAATTCCTTAGAGTGTTCTTGAGATTACAGATGTACCCATGGTTTGCAGCTTCACTCAGTTCCCTTTTTAATTTCCTGAGAAATTAGGCGCACAGCAGAATTAAAGCACGATTGTGTTCTATAAATATCAGATTAATCTGAGCCAAAGCCAGGAGCTGAACCGGTGGTTGGTTTCTCTGTGTCAGAACACCTCAATAATTGTGAATTGTGCTCCGAGCTGACAAGGCAATAAACAAAATGAGAATTAGAGTTTTAAAATCTAAACTAAAAGCTGCACATTCACAGCAGCTGGAGCACAGCAGCCTCTGATGCTTTTCCCTCTCCTCTCACGGTGGCTGCGGGGAATTTTTTGGCAAGGGCTGAGTGAGGTACACGGAGCCAACACCCTCCCGGGGGGCACGGAGCGTTTACCTGAGTGATGCTCAGCCCTCCGGCCAGCCCGGGGCTGGAACATTCCAAGGTTTCCTCCTGGATGGCTGCACGGAAAGGGAACGTGCACAGAATGGGAATGGGATCCCAGCTGCTCCCCGGGGCTGGGATCCACAGCTGGGGCTGGGATGCACAACTGGGGCTGGGAACCACAGCTGTGGCTGGGAACCAGAACTGGGAATCACAGCTGGGGCTGGGAACAACAGTGGGGCCGAGATCCACAGCTGGGGCTGGGAACCACAGCTGTGGCTGGGAACCAGAATCACAGCTGGCGTTGGGATCCACAGCTGGGGCTGGGAAACACAGCTGGGGCTGGGAACCACAGCTGTGGCTGGGAACCAGAATCACAGCTGGCGTTGGGATCCACAGCTGGGAACAGGAGCCACAGCNATCCACAGCTGGAGCCAGGAATCAAAGCTGGGGCTGGGAATCAGAGCTGGGGACAGGAACCACAGCTGGGACAGGAACCACAGCTGGGGCTGGGAACCATAGCTGGGGGAAGAAGCACAGATTATAAACAATTAATCAAAGGAATTGTGGGTTTGGAGCCTTTACCCCCTCGGGTGCAAATGCCAGGAATGCCAGGCATTCCAACCTTCCCCAAAGGAACAGGAGGAGCAGGGGAGCTGCTGCAGGACCAGGCTGCAGCCACTGTCACCCCCTGGCACGAGCCCTGGTACCCAAACCTCTGTGCCAGCCCAGTGGGCGTGAGCCAGGACGGGTGACCCCAGTGCCACCGGGAACAGATTCACCCTCAAACCTCCGCGGGACAGGAAGAAGCAAAGGAGAGGCTGGGCTGTTCTCCTGGCCTTTGGAACAGAATTGTTAATTTTCCACGTTAATTTTCATCAAGTCCAACCATCAGCCCACGCTCACCACTAAACCGTGTCCTCAAAACACCCACGACATTTTTCCAACAATTCCAGGGGTGGTGACTCCACCACTGTCCCGGGCAGTGCATTCCAGCGCTGAACAACCCCTCCCACAAAATATTTCTCCTGATATCCAACCCTAATTAATTCTAAATGGGAATAGTGAGAAAATATCCTTGTAGCTCCCGGTCTGTACATGAACAGTGGAAATTAATTTTAAAAAATATTATGGATGACTTTTGATTACTCTGTTAATTTTGAAACCTTTTTTTACCTGGGCCACCAGGTCAGCAGGTTCATGGACGATTTATTTAAATAGATAGGAGGATGCACTTTGTTGAGTGGATATTGACTGCAAATATTCCACACCAGAATCTCACAAAATAATCAGATGATTGAGCTTGATGCAGAATTCACTGGGGAAAAGGAACCTGGGAAGTTCCATGCTGGAGTTACATAAATAAATAAATAAAGGAATTGAAACTTCCATTCAGGAATCTCAATATATTCATATTTCTCTTTATTAAATTATAGTAATAAATACAATAAATAATATTTATTATAATATAATATTTGTTATAATATAATAAAATAAATTATATTAAATGATACTCATAATTCTCTTTACCGTAACAATCCTGGCAGCGAGGTGTGAGATGCACTGGTGACAGCAGATTTGAGTATCTCAGCACAACCAAACATCACAACTGTCAATAAGAGGGGGAAAAAACCGAATAAACCTTGTTGTGAGCACCGTTTGTTTGTGTCGTGCATTGTGTTCCACTTGACACCAATCCCACGTGGAATTAAGTACACGCTGCACACAAAGCACGGGATTAGTCCTGCTGCAGGAAAAATGAAAATTATCCAGCTGAAAGCCGCACGTCCCTGAAAGGAGTTTACAGCTCTGGAAACGGCCAGGTGCTTTCAGGCATGAGCTGTTTCCTAAATTAAATTAAGCGTTGCCATTTCCACTTAGTGGTACACAAGGGTTATTACAAATTATGAGGAGAGGGATGTAAATAATGATGGATTTGGAAAAACTCGTATGGACAAGGTGAAACTGGAGACTCAGGGAAGTCAATGTGAGGGTTTTTCTTGGTGGAACCAGAATGTCAACTTCCTTTTTCTTTTTCTTTTTCTTTTTCTTTTTCTTTTTCTTTTTCTTTTTCTTTTTCTTTTTCTTTTTCTTTTTCTTTTTCTTTTTCTTTTTCTTTTTTCTTTTTCTTTTTTCTTTTTCTTTTGCTTTTGCTTTTGCTTTTGCTTTTGCTTTTGCTTTTGCTTTTGCTTTTCATTTTCCTTTCCCTTCCCCTTTCCCATTCCCTTTCCTTTCCTTTCCCCTTCCCCTTCCCCTTTCCCTTTTCCCTTTCCCCTTTCCATTTCTTTTTCCTGTTCTCCTTCCTTTTCCTTTTCCTTTCCCCTTTCCCTTCCCCTTTCCTTTCCCTTTTCCCATTCCCTTTCCCTTTTCCTTTTCCTTTTCATTTCCCTTCCCTTTCCTTTTCCCATTCCTTTTCCTTTTCTTTTTCTTTTCCTTTTCCTTTCCCCTTTCCCTTCCCCTTTCCTTTCCCTTTTCCTTTTCCTTTCCCCTTTCCCTTCCCCTTTCCTTTCCCTTTTCCTTTTCCTTTCCCCTTTCCCTTCCCCTTTCCTTTCCCTTTTCCTTTTCCTTTCCCCTTTCCCTTCCCCTTTCCTTTCCCTTTTCCTTTTCCTTTCCCCTTTCCCTTCCCCTTTCCTTTCCCTTTTCCTTTTCCTTTTCCCTTCCCCATCCCCTTCCCTTCCCCATTACATTCCAAAATCTGGCAGAAACAATTTGGGGGGCCAGAGCTTGTTTATGATTTTCCCTGTAAACCCAACACTTCCCTGCATTTATTTAATCACCACGTACGTTTAACAAAACCAACTGGAAACGCCTGGAAACACAGCCTTCCTTACAAAATACAGGGTGTTAAGCACAGGAATCTAAAATTGATCTTTTCCAGCTCTGTTCCATCTTTTCCCAGGGATTTTTTCCCCATCCTGCGCCGTGCATCACCCCACGGTCTCACTGCCAATCTGCTGCCTCGCCTCTGGCACGGCGAAATCAAAGCAGAACAAATTTATTCCTGTTTATTTTAGCCACAACAAAACTTTCCACTGTGAGCTCTCCATTTTTTACTGGCGAAGGTGATGTATGAAGCAGGGAAAGCAGCTCGACTTTCAGATACTCAGCAGAGGTTACAAAATCCTTTCAGCGCTCTGCAGGAGGAGAGCTTGATGCAGAATCCACTGGGGAAAAGGAACCTGGAACAGAGGTTGTTAGCAACAAAACTGCGCTTCCCAGCTCCCTGGAGGAATGAAAGAGGATATGGAAATATTTGGAATTGCAAATCGCTGTTGGGAAGTGTTTTGCTGCGCTGCTCTCACCGAGCTGTAAATATTTACTCACCGGTTACAAACGCAGTAATTACCGTGTTCCCGGTTCCACGGGGCAGCTGGAGCTCGCCTTCTTCTTTTAAACATGGAAGATTTGTCTAGAACATCGCTCAACAGGGTTCTGATGTCTGAAAGAAGAAGAAAAATATAAAATATTGAATATATCTGGACTCAAAGGACTCTGTTCCTTGGGCCTGAGGGAACAGCTGCCCAGAAGCAGAACACAAACCTGTGACGGTTCTGGCATTTGAGCTTCAGATCATAACAGCAGCAGGACATGTTTAGCTGCATTTTCAGACCCTCAGCAGACAGAAAAACTGATAATAATTAAATTAGAGATATTTTTCCCTGAGTAAAAGAAAGAAAAGTTTGGATCACACAGTTAAATCACAGCCAAGTCTGGGTTTTCAATTTTTCTCCGTAATTTCCTT
>VYZT01020535.1:0-18943 GCA_013400735.1 Pomatostomus ruficeps
CTGACTGATCCACTGCCACAGTCTAGTACCAGAATGTGTAAAAACTTCAGCAGCTAGCAATAATCCATGTCCCATCTGCAAGAATGAAGAGCTGGCTACACTACATTTCATTTGATAAGCTGTTACCTTAAATAACAACAGCACCCCATCCTCAGTACCTTATTAAACTTATCATAGAAAGAAACCCCAAATCATTTGTTAATGCTTTATGGCTTCATCTCGCTCACAGTGATGCAACCAGTGAATCTGGGTTGCTATGAATACCAGACACAGTAGACAATTGGGTACTGCCAGCTCTTCACATTGTGCTAATCTCCTCTCCTATGTTTTTTTTTTTTTTCATAGCTTTCTGTTTTAAATTTTACAGCACTGAGCTTGCTTTAGGTGAGCTAGCAGAAATAGATGACTTGGTGCATGCCTTTTCCCCACCAAGAAAATTCAGAACTACCCTCTCATTACAAGGAAAGAAGAGGATGCGTGGGTTTGTTCAGGATGAAACATTAGTAATTACAGTTTGTCATTGTCTCACTGTATGTTTGGGTTGTACTGTTAGCCTTTGGGTGACACTGGGTAACACTACAAAATACACAGCAATTTGTAACTTTTCCTGAACTGACAATGATACTGACTTCATCTTGATGATAAAAAATTATCAAAACAGCTTTTATAGACTTAGATTTTGAATTGTTTCTTCTGCTTGAACATTGCAATTTTTATAAAAATTATTTTCAATTCCCATACCAGCCTTTAAAATTCTTAAGTGTAATCCTAAACAGCCTTTTATATTTTTTTTATGAGTGGCAACATTTGATTTCAGTAAAGGTGTTGTTTAAGCACTGCCAGAGTAATTTCCTAGTTAATGTGTTCTCTGTTATAAAAGCCTCCCAGTTTCTAAAATGATGCCGAGAGTTCTCAGTCTAGACTCTGAAGGACTGGGAATGTCTTGACCTGGGTCTAAGCTCTACACAAACTCCAAGTCTACCAGTGCTTTGAGGAACTTGTACACGCTGGACTGTCACTCTGCCAATACCTCATGTCTGATCAGCTACTGAGGTGAACTTATGAGTGTAACCATCACAACACATTTCAACATTTTAACAGGATTATTAGAAACTGCATTTTCTCAAAGCTGAGCACACACACCTGTTTAAAGGGTCTTTGGTGAGGCTGAAGAAGCTGTCTCACCGCTGTCACCATGCCAGCTCCTTCTTCTCTGAGATCTGATCCTGGAAGGGCCTTAAGATGCATAGTGTTGTCACCAATGTCTTTGTTCCCACCCCTTCTCTGACACTAACTCCTAAAGGGCTTCTTAGGGAACAGCCCATTGGTATGAAATTTGTGGTATTTCCAAATGTACCACAAAAAACAAATATTGAACTCTCTCCCTGCATAAGAAAAGTGTTCTTTAATGTATATCAAAAAAAAGTGGACAATAATAAGTTATGCATGGAAAGCAAATGGAATATTTCATGACTAACAAAGGCAGACTCATGGGTATTGACTTGGCTGTAAAAGTCTTTTCTTTAAAAAAAATCTTATTCAAGAAACACTATCATCAAGATGAAGGAAAAGATATAACTCTACAGAAAGGACTCTTCTCATTAAAAAAAAAATCAAGGAGAAAAATTCTTAGAGTGTTTGTTTATGAAAAAAATGTTATCTACTCCTTATACCAAGAGTTTGTGTCAGAATAGAACTGAGTTATCTTGTCCTTTATAAAAGAGGTATTTTAATAGTTGAAACTGAATCTTCACAAAAATACAAAAATTTACAATAGAAGGGACCATGGAGGCCATCCAATCAAACCTCCTACTCTCAGCAGGGCTAACTTCAAGGTTAGGTCATGTTACTCAGAGCCTTGTCCACTCAAGTTCTGAAAATATCCAGAGATGGAGATGCCACATTGACAGCATTTAACTGAAATAAAAAAAAACATAATGTGAGGGAACAGTGCCATTTTTAAAATCTGTAATTATACTAATCATTTCTCTAGACCAGTAATTCTCCAATATTTAGAAATACATGTTGAAGATTGGTGACTAAACAAAGTACAACCAATTTTTTTACTTTTAAATACATAGAAAACTATGTAAAACTGAATACCCCCAGCACCGTGACTGGGCAGGAACATCAGTTGGACATGCTGCATACTGATCTGTCTGGAAAATGTGCATTAAGTGTTTACTTAGAGAATGCCCTACACAGGAGTCTTCCTCCTTAGGTTTATCCCCAAACAAGTCTTCTTAAAGAGAGCAGTTGGAGAGAAAAAGCAAAATCAGAGCACTGACGAGGTCTTGCACAAGTTTCCATAAAAGTGAATTGTCTGCAAGGATTTTGGTAGTCCTGCCCCCTTCAGCTACTATAGTCAAACCTCTTATTAGTACAGCCTAAATTAATAGTTCTTATTTCCAGCAAACATTTGTAAGAA
This sequence comes from Pomatostomus ruficeps, assembly GCA_013400735.1. Taxonomy (NCBI): domain Eukaryota; kingdom Metazoa; phylum Chordata; class Aves; order Passeriformes; family Timaliidae; genus Pomatostomus; species Pomatostomus ruficeps. The sequence continues at coordinate 2,429 of VYZT01020535.1, forward strand.
AAAAGGGTTTTCCGTAACTGGCAGTTTTCTCTCAAACTTTTTTGTTAGCAGAGAACACCAAATGCACAGACCTCCATGCACACACACATTTTTAAAAGAATCAATACAGTAAGTCAATAGTTCTTATTTTCTGACATTGCAATTCAAGTTCCCATTCCTAAAGTTTTCCTGTGATATCGAGTTTTCCTGTAATACTACCTATCAGATATTATTTCATTTGCACTGTCATACATGTAGCAAATAACTCTATCTGTTTTTAAACATTTTAATTACTAAAATTGTTTCAGCTTTGCATGTCCCATTAATCATTACACTGTGAATCCACTAATTACAATATCCAAGTTATCACTCATACTGCTTAGAATTGATGTCAATACAATGGAACTGCAGTCTATCTTACTATTTTTTATATTTACTATGGTTTTTCCTTGAACACCATTGCCAAACTGTTCATAGTTTCCCAAGAAAACGTGAAGACCTGAAAACTCCATTGTTCTTTCATTACCTACCTCCCTATTNAAGTCCATTTTTTAAGGTTTATAACCAGGCACTATTTTCATGCCTTTGGTGCTTCCAGCTAACACAGATTTTCACCGTTCATAACAGAAGACTCTTCAAACCAGGAGTCATTAATAGCAGTGTTTTCCAGGAGACCAATATTGTGAAATCAAAAACACTGTCCTTCAATTTACAAAATAAACATTTAGCTATCACAAAAAAAAAAAAAAAAAAAAAAAAAAAAAAAAAAAAAAAAAAAGCAAGAAAAACAACCGAACAGAACTTTACATAATACAAGTTTCAGGTCCCATTTTTCAGGTGCACTTAAATTCTAGGGGTTTTTTTTCCATGACTGCATATTGCCTACATTTGGGCACATACTCAGACTGAACTTTTCTTTCTATCAGAACATTCCCTGAACAGGGAAATGGGCATACAGAAAGGTCAGGCTGCACTTCAGCACTAATCCCACTGACAATACATACAATTCAACAAGACTGGTTTCATACAGGATTCTCAATAAGCTGGAGAGGCACATGTCCATCCCTGCAGCAAACCCTAATTCTTATTCCACTGCGCACAGCATGCTAACCCATTCTCTACCAAAACTTTCCTTCTCCAAAAGATGTGAATTACTCCATCCATTTTTAGGGTGGTTTCTCCCTACACCACTATCACGAGTGTCTAGAACATACAAGGAACTTGGATTCTTGTGAATGCAGCCCAACAGCACCTCTCTGGAGCAATCTACTTTCACCTAACAGATGGCCAAAACCTGGTTTAGCCAAACACTTAAGCATTATATGTTCAAAATCAGGAAACTAAAGGAGAATTAACTGCTTACCTGATAATGCAACCATTCTTCTTGGAAAGAAAGCCAGGTCTTCCCTCCTCTGTGAAACTAAATTTTACGCCAGGATTCTACTGTCCATCACATCATCACATGGAGATTCTCCAGTTCTGTGCAACTAGTTGAGGTTCCAGAGCCAGCCTCAACAAAGACACCAAGAGCCACTGGGGTCCACATTTTAAGTTGCACCAGAGAGCACGGCAGAATCCACAAGGAAACAGAACTCTGAGATAATTTCTTTGTCCTCATAAATCTTCAATTATTCTTAGGTTAATAAATGTGCTTAGAAGGCAGCAGTGATCTGCACTACATCTGACACTACAAAGAAATTCTGCTTAGTAAAAGCATGTCATAGGGCACTATTAGATAAGCCCAGTGAGTGATCAGCTTTGTGTGTATGGCATGGCTAGAAAGCTCAGACTCACTTGGCTACTGCCCTCCTATTCACCAACCCTCCCATGCTCCAAATACAGGCTTCCTTTTCAAACTGCTAGCAGCAACAGCTGTAGGACACAGCACAAATGAACCAAAGCAGAAGCTGCTTCTCATGCACAGCACAGCAGACTGTGCATGGGACAGACACACTTGCAGTAGATGTTGGCTCATAGCAGACACTCAGAAACACAGAACAGTTTTCAGAGTTTCCACAGAGATGCCCAACACAGTTTTTAAGTCTTACTGGTGACATTTTTTTGCTTTCCTAACCTTTAAGACAGAAGACCCTGCCTGCATTTTTCCCTAATGAGTAGGGTCCTGCAGAAGTCTGCAGCATCTTTCTACCCACAGAAAATATTTAGCAGTAGGAGCTAAAAGAGCAATTATTAATGCCTGCGGGAAGCATAGGGAAGAGGTGTGCTGGGCTTTTTATTATGATGAGGATCTATAGCACAAAACTTCTTTCATCTGAATATTCCTCAAAGCCTGTTTTGTGAATATTCCTCCAGTGCTCCTGAAACAGCGATGTCCTGAGGAAAAGCAAAGTCAGAGCGCCACCTGCTGCTGCTTTTTAACAGGAAAAAGGTGCTGGACGCCAGTTTCTCCTCCTCGTCTTCCACTGCGCACTGAAGCACCCTTGGACTCACAGCCAGCTGAGCGACATCGGGTTTATCGTATGTGTATTTGGACACCACCACTCTTTAAACCTGTTTACGGTGTTCCCCAGGAACTGGCTGATGTTTTGTACAGAGCCTTTAGCAACCTCAGTTCAAATCTCAATCACAGAAAATTTCTTTCAGCTCTCAACATTCAAAAGCAAAGAGCTGCAAGATACAGAGAGAATTTATTGGGCAAGTATCACTATCTGATTGTCCTGTTCTTCTGTTATTCCCTAGGAATCTGCTACTGGACACTGGTAAGCACAAATGTTGTACCAGTTAGCCCATAAAAGTCCATTTTCCATAGAAGGAAGGCTTTTCTGTAACAGCCTTAGCCTGATAACAGCACTAAAAAACCCCACCAAACCTGGAGGGAAGACCTCAAAAATGCTCTTGATATCTGCAAAAAGCAGATTAGTAGTTAACAGATGCTAAAACCAGTATTGTGATTTTTCCTTTATATGTTAAACAGATCAAATTTTAAAAAATGATCAAACACACAAAGAAGTATTTAATTCCCTCAGTTTTAACAGAAACAAACAAAATTAAATACCTCTCTGAAAGTTTCTGTGGAAGGAAAGTCTCACAGATTTCTTCAACCTTCTGCCTTAGGCCTTCTTCCTCAAACTGCCTCTAGAAGTCTTTTTTTTCTCCAGTGAGGATGAACTTCTGAGTTAATTAACTAAGGATAACATGCTTATCTTGAACAGTTAAGGTGAATCTACATTAACGGTTTAGAGCAGCATCATTTTTCCTATGTATGAATGTGCTGAGTATCCATGCTTGGAGTTACAAGGAGCACACTTAGGCACAGAGCCTGTGCACACACTGTGGTTTCTCTCCTGAACTAAGCAGAAAGCTTCACACTGAGATGCAATCCAGAGTACCAAGGTTACTGGGGACTCAAAGTACAGCCTTTAAAGCAAGAATTCAGCAACTCTGAAGTCCTCCTGCAATTTGCAAGCAACAAATCTGGAAATATTTATGTCTTGTCCTTCCTCTATAGTTGAAGGAATTCCAAAATGATCAGGAAAGTAATAGGAGACCAATCACAAGCTTACGGACCTTCCAAACAAAAACCAAAAAAAATAGCCAGAATAGCATCTTGGTGGGATCATCACTGCAAACTGCTAACTGAGACAAAAATGTATATGTGGCCTTTCTATGTCCAGAGAGGACAACTTTAACACAGTATTTAACCCATCAATGTAAGTGATCTTATACTACCATTACAACTTCAGTTCAGGAGAACAAAAACAAGGGCAGCTGTGGAGGGTCACCACCCCAATTCTGGTGAATTCAGTCATCAAAAGGACCAAAAATTTTATGGTGAGGTTGAATGATCTGATAGCAGTTTGCAAAGGTCATAAGGCTATCCCTGCAGAGTCTCACCCCACCGAATCAATGTTTCATGAAGTTAAAATTAAAAGGAAGGCAACATTTGAAACACGGGGACAAAAGCTAAGTCTGCTAAACCCAGAAAATCCATCTCTGTTACAGGGAACTGAAGAATTTTGTCTGGGAGAAGAAAAAACGGCTACTGCACTACTCAACACAAAGTCTCTAAAGCTTGGAAAAGACCAGAGGACCCTCTTGGGAGATATTCAAAGGTTTTGGAAAAGAGAGATTAACTACTCTTTCCAGTGAGAACATCCCAATACCCTGGAGTCTCCCCATGGGCATTTCTGAAGCCAAAGAGATTTGATAATGCTAGAGCCCTGACTTTGACTCAATATTGTACTGGTGAGAGACAGTTAATTTCCATGGTACATGACATCTGGAAGATTGCTTATCTACTGCTAGTGGCGAAAGCCTAGACTTAATCTTTAAGGAAAAGATCTTTGCCGGCATCTTTCCCTTGCAACAGCTAATGACACAGTGACGCCATGCAGCAGTTTGACTTCAGGGATAGGGGGCAAGGAAAGCAGAGCAGCTACTTTCATAGGATCATACTTTATTTGTTTTCATTAGGAATACAGTGAAATACATTCCCTGTCCCTCTGTGAATGTGTGTTACCTATACTCATGTAAATGCAGCATCTGGCAACATGTTAGGAGAGCCTGTTCTGAAACCATAGACAGTGCTGTTAAGCAAGGTAAAATTTAATTGCACTCCAGAGAAAAAAACCAGTAACAAGGAAAGGATGCTACAATGTACACTGCAAAAGGGTGAATGTTGCTTTCCAGTATGCCACCAAAAGCAACTGCAGGGGATAAATTTTTTTTTTTTTCTTTTTTTAAACAAATGGCTACTACCTTACTTTCTGGCAGTACCATTTATGGTACAAGCAAGGCATGAGAGGACTGGACACAGAAGGTAAAAATGGGAGGATGGAGCTGGAGGAGGGGATCTCCAGTTGTAGAATACTTCTCCAGGAAGGAAGTATAGGATAGAGTTACTGGACAGATACATATTTCTTGCTGAATTCCTTTATTTCAACAGAACATGGGCTTTTCCAATCTAAACCCCACAACGCAATTTGAAACTGGTTACCTTTTGCACTGCACAGGTCTTCACCATGCCCTATGTACAACCATTCCCATGACAGTGTTTCTTGGCCAATGGCAATTTTAAAAAAAGATATGGTTTTATGTGTTTCACTGTCCAAATAACACACAATCCTGGCATTGCAAACATTAGGCCTGCGACTAAGAATTCAGGACTTAGGTCTGCAATTCTTTCGTCTGCATCTCTAAAAATTAGTCTTTGCTCAAAATATTCTATGTGGTCTCCTTTTTGCATTCATCATTGACTTGGAATTTGTGCAGCTTGGCTTTTCTCACAGGTTTTCCAGATACACTGTGTGCTAGCTTCCTAAATGTTTTTGCTGATTTATCTCTCTTACATTTCTTTTTCCAGTGCCTCAAAGCTTCCATTCACAGGTTAATTCCTTGTACAAGAGTGATGTCTCAGCTTTTAGGGGAGCTGCAAATCTCTGTCCCTACCACAGACACCTACAAAATTGGGAAATCCTCATAACTCAGAATCTCTGATGATTCCATAGAAATTTCTGTCACAGAAGTGCCATATAAAATCCATGTACAGAATAGTATCTAAAACCTCTGTCATAATCTTCCCAACAGTGGACTTGTCAGCACTGGTGTGTTATTATGGGAGACAACCTTGAATTCAAATACATATATCAAACATTGAAAAGTGGTGTGTGAACATTCAAAACATCATCACCACAGCAACACCCCATCCAGTCAGGAATACAGCTAGAGACATTCCCCACCAATCAGGAGGGAACAACACTGTGAAACAACCTAAAAATCTCTAAAACCTCAAACTGCAAAAAAACTGGAGGAGGATTAACTGACTGCTTCTCTTCTGATGCAAGCTCCCACACCTGTGCCAGAAAATTTCAACATGTAAATATTCTCAAGTCATATGCTTTTAGGTCACAGATATTAAGGAGCTGATAGGTGCTAATTCAATATTGTCACATGTTAAATGCACAAATGTTTACACCTTGGCAATTACTGTTGTATTTGAAAGTATATAATTTGTGTGTGTCAGTTTTTATTTCCAAAAAAGCAAATCTTAACTGAAGTCCTCAGATGGTCTGAGCTATTTGGACAAATTATACCAACAGAACTCTGGACTGATGAGGAGATGGAATAGACAAAACATCAGAAAACAACAACCATGAATAGCTCCAGGATCAATATATGGATGTGCTAGCTTTCCAGCTCTTGGCTCTCTTGCTGAATTACCACCACTTTTCCCCCCTTCATACTTCATTCATTAGAGAATGATGACAATCAAGAAGCAGCAGGAGCCTCAAAGTACAAGACTTGTATCAAGTGTTCCGTCTCAGAGATGAAAAGGCTGAAATCTCTCAGAACAATATGTTCAAAAAAATGTCTCTTCCAGTTGCTGATCCTGCTCCTGCTGCTCCCTGCTCCATGCAGCTTGTACTTCCTCTACATGTTAAGAATGACAGGCAGGAGCAGCTGGGATGTGCCTTAAGAGCATGCCCTGAAGCAGAAAATACAATGCTGACATGAAGTTCTGCAATCAGATCAGATACAATCATGAAAGCTGCCCTGCACATCCCAGATACTTCTATTCCTTCTTGTGGCGGTGATGCAGCCCCTGGACGTTATCCCCACTGCCCTGCCAGAGTCACCCGCCTAGCCCACTTTCTCCATGTGGGTGAATGAAGAAGTTAATTAGAATAATTATTCCCCTCAGGATAGTAAGCCTGAGGGGCAGGAGGAAGGTGAGGCTGGGGAAATACCCTATCTCCCCTGATTTTCCTGTCCTTTGTGTTTGTCCATCAAGTTTCTGTTCCACCCCTTTCCCTTCAGAGATATTTTAATATTCATGGAGTTGTTTTAATGTTCATGTATTGCTGGAAATTTCTGTTACCCCATTATGTTCATTGGTTAATGTAAATGTGTTCCATCCCCGTTCAAAAATTATTGGGCCCCTGTCATCCCTCGTCATTCCCTTATTGGTTTGGACCCTGGATCCTCCCCTAGTTTCGCCCCTCCTACTCTCTTTAAAACCCCATGTCACATTCGCTCCTGGCTCTCTCTGTAGCCCCTGCATCCTGTTATGTTGTATGCCCCCGCGGCTACAATAAACTGAGGTGTTTGCTACACGGGAGTCCCTCCACTTCTCTACCTCCACTCCGCAACTGTAACACTGACTGCTGCTGCTCTCCCAGCCAGAAGCTGACGGCATTGGGAGAACTTAGACAGACCTGCGGTGTGTCCAGGTACATTGATCTCAGGGCCAAGCACGATTCTGTCGCTCCATGGCTATCTGGCAGATAAGAGGTCAGAGGCGACACCTTCTTGCCCTTTTATTACAATAGCTGTATTGCAACTTAAATACACTGCACTATGTGTTGGGTGCAATGCAGTCCCACATAAAAGAAAGGTAGAGGTGCTTAATTTCCATACCATCCCATGGAATGACAGGAGATGGTATTTCTGAGATGAAAAAAAATCAATGCAGTAATTCTGTGAGAAGAACACTTCAGACAGAGTCAAAGAGACAGCAAAGTGTGTAATTAAGAACAGGACCTGAGATTGTCAGAACTGCTTTTTGCTTGCAACTACACTTGGCCTCTTCCACCCTGACTGGACAAAGATCCCAATAGAAATACAATCTGGTTGCTTTGCCAGAATGCAGTAAGGCTTTGAAAGAATTCTGAGATCTTTGTTGGGATTAGTGGAATAATTTAACAGGTGATCATGTTAGTAGGTAGAGAACAAAAAGACATTTGCATTTCAGACTGCATGTACTGTATGGGAATAGCAGAGGAAGAAAAGTAAGTATGAAGATGCCTGAAGCTACTTTGCAATGAGGAAAAAAAAGCCCTGACAGAAAGTGGATGAAAGAGAGGAAGTTAAGGGAGTAAGATTCTGTAAAAAACCATACAAAGGCATTTCTTTCACTTCCAGGCTAAAGCAATATTGTTTAGTGAACACTGCTAAATAGTTGATTTTTCTTTTTAAGTTGTGGAATCATTGAATCAGAAAAATTCAGGTTAGAAGGGACCTTATAAAGTCATTTCAACCTCCGGCTCAAAGCTAGATTCACTTCAAGGCCAGACCACGTTGCTCAGGGCTTTATCCAACTGGGTCATGAAAATCTCCAAAAAAGAGGCATCGTACATCTTTGGTTACCTTTTCTATTGTTTGACTGTCCTCATGAGGAAAAATCTTTTTCTTATATCCAGCCCAAAATCCTAGCTTCACTGTAGGAGCTTTGCCCCTCATTCTCACACCACACCACCAGGAGAGCCTAGCTCCATTTTTTTTACAAGCTCCTCATAAGCACTGTCAGGTTGCTACCAGGTTTCCCCTGGAGACACCTCTTGCCAGGCTAGACAAGCCCAGCTCCCTCAGCCCCTGCCCCAGGACAAATTCTTCAACTCCCTGAATATTTTGACAGCTCTCTGCTGAATTTTCACCATTTAGCTCTATTGTCCTTATATTTAAAGTATCCAAAGGTAGATGTAGATGTGTTCTGATGAATGCTGAATCCTTAATCTCCTGGGTGTGCTGTTAATACAGCTTAGGAAACTGCTGACAGTATTTGCTGCCACGTCACACTGCTGGTTTATATTCAGCTTTCTGCACCCCCCAGACTGCCCAGGCTGTGCTCAGCAGTGCTGCTCCCCAGCCAGTTGGTCCCAGTCCATATCCCTGGGAAATCAAAAGTATAGAGCAATGTAGGTCAGACCTCTGGAGGTCACCCAGTCAAACTCATTCTCAAAAGCAGGGGTAACCTCAAGCTTAGCTGAAGTGGCATCCATCATCTAAACCTGAAACTCACAAATTACATAGGTAAAATAATCCAGTCCGTTTTAAATTCAATTTCTAAAGAAGTCTTTACAACGCTATGATTATTATTCTTATTTTCCAAGCATGTCAAAACCAATAAAAGCTTGTACTATAAAAAGATGAAGAGATGACGGCAGCTGCAAAAAGTAATGGAAGCACTCAAAAATAATTATTTTATAATGGCAAGGACAGGGAAAGTGAAAGATTTTAGTGAAATGTGTATTAGAAGGAGTACCAGACTCAGGCTCACTTCAGTTGCATTGGGAAGCAAATACAAATTTAAGGCAGCTTTTGAGCACAATGATGAATATAAGGAAAATCTTCAGAGCGATAAAAAATATTGGAAGTGACCACAGCAACAATGATCATCCAGACTCCTCTCCCAGGCTCAGCCTATCTTCATAGTGAAGCTGCTCATGCCTCCCAGAGCTCTGGTAAGACTATCCAAGACAGTCAGTACAATACATAACTCCATAGGAGCAGGCTGTGAGACAGGCAGGAGATGCAGAGATGAGCAGTCCCTGTGCCAACAGCAGAACTCAACAGTGGGATCTTACACAGCACAGAAACTGGGCTCTCAATACCCACCACTAACCCCCACATGTGCCCACCACCTATCTTTGCCTTGCCTGATGAGGTGAGGGGCTGCCCCACTCGCTCACACACCTTCTGACATCTCCCGCAGAACTGGAGTTGCATTTCTCTCAGCAGTAAGTATAAAAGGCACTTCCAAGTGGTTTATAGTACAGCAAAATATGATCTGCCAGCAAACATGCAGTAAGGGCTATGACCAGGAACATAATTTAGCATTTAAGTTTGGGATTCCCTATCATACATAGGCTTTTACCAGCCAGCTTGTTTTTTCGGCAACATAAACTTAAGATAAATGTCTGATTTCAGATCCTTTCCTATGTAAAGTAAATGAAGCTTTCCAGTTGTTAAAAGGGAAAAAAATCCTTTTACCAATCAACCTTTTTTTTTTTAATCTTTCATCCAAACTGCTTGGATAATACTGTAGTGCAGAAGGAAATTACACAGGAATCTGAATCTTGCAACAGAAAACTGAGAGTGAGTTTTAGAAACTACTTAAGTTACTTATAATAACAAGAATAGAAGCATTTCTATATTATTATTGGTACTGTATACTCATGGTTAGTAGAGTATTCTAAAAATTAGGATCTAATTGTAGCATACTGGCTCTGCAAAGAAGCTATAAAAGGACAAATAGACAAGTTTTTCCCTATAAAAGAGTAATATATCTGTTCATTTCCTGTTAAGTATCTTCTCTTCACATTTTATTCTCCACTAAAAATAAGTGAAAGAGAACATATACCACACAAAAGATCTGGCAATACTTATGTATCTGCTACCATCTGCTGATAAACAGCATTATTGACTTTATTTTAGACAATCTTAAAGAAGCTACTCATATTTCCCTATAAGAAACTTTCCACTGATACTACAGTGGCTGACAGTAAAAGCTACATGAATTTTTAATTCAGCATACTGTAGCCATAGTAAGCCAGTAATTTCCTATCCACCCAGCTTCTCTGCATCACAGATTCGCCACTGACCAGCATATTCCACTCATAGCAGTGACAGCATCCTGCATTTATTAAAGCCCTTCAGCTATTGCAGGTATTTTCTGAAGTCAATTACTGAGCAATTACAAGAAATTCATTCCTCATTTACAAAACACAAAACTATTTAATTTATTATTAACTGTAAGGCTGTCCAACCAACAAGTCACAGAATGGGTCACATTGGAAGCGATTGCAGTGAGTTATCTGGTCCAACCACCCTGCTCAAGCAAGGCCATCCTAGAGCACAGGCCACAGGATTGTGTCCAGATGGTTCTTGAATATCTCCAGTGAAGGAGACTCCACACCCTCTCTCTACAATCTGTTCCAGTGCTCAGTCACCGGCATAGTCAAGAAATTCTTCCTCATGTCCAGGTGGAACTTCCTGTGCATCAGTTTCTGTCTGTTCCCTCTTGTCCTATTGCTTGGCACCACCAAGCAGAGCCTGGTCCATCCTCTTGACACCCTCCCTTCAGATACTGACAGACATTGATGAAGTCCCCTCTCAGTCATCTCTTCTGAGGCTGAAAGGCCCAGCTCCCTCAGCCTTTCCTCATAAGAGAGATGTTCCAGTCCCTTAATCACCTTTGTAACCCTCCGTTGGACTCGCTCCGGGTGTCCTACATCTGTCTTGTCCTGAGGAGCCCAGAACTGCACACAGCACTCCAGATGTGGCCTCTCCAGGGCTGAGTAGAGGGGCAGGATCACCTCCTGGCACCTGCTGGCAATGCCCTTCCCAATGCACTCCAGGATTCCATTTGCCTTCTTGGCCACAAGGACACACTGCTGGCTCATGGACAGCTTGCTGTCAACCAGGACCCCCAGGTCCTTCTCTGTGGAGCTGTTTCCCAGCAGATCAGCCCTCGGCCTCTGCTTGTGCATGGGGTTATTCCAGTCTTGTTTTCCAATCTACAATGTGGGATAAAAATATATTTTCTCCCCTAGTCTTAATTTTAAGAGACTAATGGTAGTAGAAATTACCACCTTTCTATCACCGTATTTAATTTTACAACACTTCAAGTGAAAGCCTTGATTAGCCTCCAGATACTATTTTTTTTGAGAAAAGACTAACAAAAACCTAAGGGGGAAAAAAAAAATCTTCGGTTTCAGGTATCTTACACTAAATTGCAGAAGTGTGACAGTGAAGAGAGACCAGGTCACAGTGATGACCTGGATCTGGCTATACAGTCGACTAAATTAAAAGAGTATCTGTAATACTTACTTATACATGCACTTCAAAACATTTTGGAAAAAAAAAAGTCAAAGCTTCACATCTGCAAAGCCAAAATGTCAGAAAAAATATTTTAATGAAAGCAGAATGTGGAGGTATATCCTAAAGTATTGTTTGTTCGACAAATCTAATCCTTTAGAATATATTTGGCTTAGTTGTTAGGAATCTGAGTTTGAAATGCTCTTTAAGTGCTAAGTCTTAAGAGTGGTTGGTTCTTCCAGACCTAGATGCATTTAGCAAATGGAGTTATAAATTAAGAGGTTTAACCTGTGTCTTGATCCCTTTTCCATTGTAATATTTAATATTTTTTTTCAACTTTCGAAGTTAAAAAACGTGTCCCTGAGCTCTGCTGTAGTGGCGAGAGCGGGAGGGACCCCCGCTGCCCTTCGAGGTGGGCGGGGGTCGCGGTGGGCACTACTTGGAGAGAAGCTGTGTTTTTCATTTTACTTAAGTTCCTGCCTGGAGAGCTCAACTGTGTTTATTTTTAAAGAACTCCCAGCTAGGGTTAAAGCTCTTTTTCTGCTGCACTTCCATCGCTACAGCCAACCCTGGGTGTTGCTGAGAGGAGACCAAAAGTCAACACCAGCGCTGGAGCACGGACCCAAAGCGCCGAGTCCAGCGGGACCCCAATAGAGCAGATGGTGACACTGGTGGCCTCCCGACGCCAAATGCTGAAAACACGACCAGAGCTCCTTCCCCGCTCCGAAAAGCCAGGGCTGCTTCCGTCAGCCATCCTCGGGAGAAGGAAACACCGGGCTGTGCCGATCCACCTCAGCCCGTCCTCCCAAACGCGGGACCACCCGCGCTCCGTTCGCCTCGGGGAACGCGGGCGCCTCCGGCCCCGCCGCCCCTTTCCCGCCCTCGCCCGGCAGGGCCAGCAGCGGCCGCCCAAGTCTCGCGAGAGCCGGCGCTGNCTCTTGCCGGGGGCGCGCTCCTTGCCGAGCCTGGCGGGGGGGGCTGCGAGGCGCGGGCCGGGACCGAGACCGGCCGCGTTCGGTGCGGGAGGAGCGCCCGTCGCAGAGGCCGCCCGGCGACGCCCCCCTCCCGCCGCTGGCTGACCCGCTTTCCCTCTGCCCGCAGAGCACGGACTGGTCCGAGCCCTGGCTGCTGGGGCTGGCGGCCTTCCACCTGCTCTGCTTGCTGCTGACGTGCGCGTCCCTGCAGCACCGCCGGGTGCAGGTCGGGCACTTCCTCTGCATGGGTGAGTGCACGGGCGCACCGGCTGGGGCCGGGCACCGGAGCAGTGCAAGTTCGTGTTTCTGTGCTAGCGGTGCATGTGTCTGTCCATGGTAATCCGCGAGAGAACCTGCTATGACATATATATATATTTCTTTTATTTCCAAGGAAATGTGTGAAGTAGTGACTTAAAACTCTGGCCTTAGAGAGGATCTGGGATGAGTAAGGTTTCTGCACGGTCATTGCCGTGTGTGTCACAGCTTCCCAATAAAATGTTGCTGTGCTGGAGAAGCAGAAAAGAAGTGGACTCAGAGCCAGCAGTTGCTTTCTACTCTGCCTTGTTCTAATGGTGCAGTTCAGTGACTATGGTCAGCTTTAGTTTCTGAGGCAAGTTCACCAAATGCCGTGCTGACAGCCGTGATAATGGCACGAGGAAGACCGAGACTGGCTTGTACATTATCTCGGGGTTTGTCAGCCTGAGAATCCACAGTGACCTTGCCTAGCCAAAGCAGTCGTGGCTGACTGGCATAGGACCTGCTAGCTTTGGTTTAGGATCACATGGATTTGGGTTAATCATTTATTACGAGCGGTTTATTTTTAAAGAAATAGCGAATCTAATCTTTTTCTTTTTTTGTATAGTGGGCTTAGTGTACTGCGCTGAATATATCAATGAATTAGCAGCCATGAACTGGAGGTAAATGTTTTCACTTTCATTTTTTGAATAAAACTGTACAACATAGCTTATAAGAAATAATCATTAATGGCGTAATTGATTGTAATGCTTAAAATCTGTTTATATGGATGCTTGTAAACTAGCTGGTCAAAGAACTGAGAGAAAAGCCGAGTGCTATGGTTAAGGGGAAAAGAGTGTGAACTTTGGGTTTTATTTTGTTGGGTTTTCATTGGTAGTCATGTTTAATAGCTGAAGAACCACTTCTCAAAAATACCACTGCTATATACTTACATACCATATACTTTATATACCATATACTTACTTATATGTATAGAAAGTATTAACATTTGTCTTACTAAACCTGTATACCAGAATTAAACTAATGTTTTATTTTGATTAGCATTGAACTAATCTTTCCCTGGTATGACTGAAAGTTATGTGTTTAATGTCACTTTATGCTGGCATCTAATTGTAGTCTTCATGTTTCACTTCAGGCATCCATGACCTAATTACAGCTGTGCTACAGATATTATTATTTTTGTTATCTTTTCTAAAATAAGCAAGCAAAATACCTTAAAAAGTAATTTTAGATGCTTCAGAATAAGCATGATTTGTGATGCACTCTTGTGATGTACTCTTCTAGTCATGTTAGTAAGTTTTTGCACCGTAAAACTGTAAAGAAGAGAGTGATATTAATATTCATAACTGATGAGGTATCGACTGCCTCTTTTATCTGACTTAATGCAGTAGAATGCTGGCCTGTGCATGGTGATCCCAAGATGTGGGATGATGTGTACAATGTCCGTGTAGAATAGCTGCTGGAAAAGTTGAATGTGTGAACTACACTAAACAAAGCTTCATCTTTCATTTTCATTGTATTTCTTTCAGGCTCTTTTCTAAATACCAGTACTTTGATTCAAGAGGAATGTTTATTTCACTTGTGTTTTCAGCGCCGCTGCTGGTGAATACTGTTATAATTGTGGTATGTATGTGTTCATTCGTATAGGTGCAGTCATTAAGTGAGTAAGTAAAGGTATATGGATTAGTTTAACTTAATACTTTACTTACTTTTCAGGTCACCTGGGTTTACAGAACTTTGAATGTAATGACTGAACTAAAGATGCTACAGCAGAGAAGGAAAGCAGAAAAAGAGAAAAAGAAGTGAAAGCACCAAACACTGTTTTTCTTTCTTCAGTTGTAATAATGCCTGACTGGGTAGTCAGTCCTTCTGTATGGGTATGCAGAAATAGAAGTATTTTTGTGTCTGATATCAAGAGGACTTTGTAACTTGTGGCTGTGGACACTGAAGTGAAAGCAGGTATCTACAGTACATTTGAACTGGCTGGGAAGTTATGAAACCCAGTCTTAATAAGTCTTTGTGTCCTTCAGTGTAAGATAGTTTTCCACCATGACCAAGGCTGTTAATGTTGGTGAGACACAATCTTCAGTTTCCATTTGACTGTGTATTTTAACTATGTCTTTACTCTGTGCTTATCGAGTATCAATTCTTCTGCTACTTAAGCCAGTTGGAGCTGTGTTGTGAATTACAGTAAATGAGAGATTTTTTTCCAGAATAACTCAGGAATCCATGCTTCTGTGAAGCATTTCCCTTCTTTATAAATCAAGTTTCATACTTCTTATGTGTACTGTGTGCCAGTGGCATTTTATAAATAAAACTATCCACTCACTGTATCTTAAATTGAGTTATTTTGTAGTCTTTTTTAATCAGAGTTTTTCCTTCTTTTTTCTCGTAAAAATTTCCAGTTTGGCAAATTTCCCAGTTTAATTTGTGTAAATAATTCAGAATTACCTCTGCATTTCTTTCAATTTACACTTTGCGTTTTTAAGGCTTCCAGATAAATATGGTTTTTTTAAACTGGATGAATATTTGATCGTTTTATGCTTATTTGTAGAACAGAAAGAAGGTAAGAAACTTAGTAATGTTCTCTGCAATTTTGTTCCCTTTTTAATGCTTTTTTAATAAATAAGTGAAAAATAAGTAAAAATGAAGAAGGCTTCAGTTTGACTTCCATAGGTAAAAATGAAGAAGGCCTCCATTTTTCTTCAAGTAGCCTGTTTTTATTGAATTAAGGTGATTTGAGGAACGGTGTGAACACAGTGGACACTGTCCATATTTAGTAAAAGTTGTATCTTTGTGTGGAGATGTACAGTTCTGTCTAAAATAGGTGTCATTTAAGACACAGGAAAGATGATCTACAAAACTGATCTTAGATTAATGTGAAAAACATTTGGGTACGAAACTGCAGAACGCTAGTAATTTTGTAAGCTAAGGAAGTATTTGTGAAACTAATTTTAATTACTTGAATAGTCTTTACAAGAGTGGAAAATACAGACTTGAGCACGAGAGCAGATGCATATCATACACCGTTTGCAAGTCTCTTAAACAGGGAGAAAATGAAACTCCTACTGGAAGGGCAGTGAACTGTTAGTGTTGGATCTATTTCTTTACCTTTCCTGTGCCTCTGGCATTCCTTTACCCACTCATTGCTCCATCAAGGACTACTGACAGCTAGACTATTTTATATCAGCAAACTAAATAGATGCAGGCTTGTGTCCACATGACTGACTGCCACGTGGGCTGTGGCAGCTGTCACCAGGACCAAAGAACAGACTTTCTGATTTCATATGCACAGGTTGTTGTCCTCCCAGCCTGATTTATAAAAGATCAGCCTTGCTCATACAGTTTTATGGGGAGAGGTGCAATTTTCACACGTGGCCCTAAGCATGACCGCTCAAATGTTGTGCTCCTGACTTTCTCGTTGATATCTGTTCTGCAACGATATCAGTGCACAGTTGTTTTAGTGGCACACACTTGAAGCTGTAATACTTCATGTGGAGATACCACCTGTTACCAGGTAACCTTTGGCTTCACAGTGTGAAGTGTATGAATTTGATGCACAGTGAGTGAGTTCTGTAAGTAAGGTTCAGAGCAGCTAAGCAACAAGTCTCCTGCAATGGTAAACAATGTGCCTTATTTAGTACATCCAAGGCAAACTTTCTCCAAATAGTTCAGTATTTTGTCTTTCTTGTGTGTGAGGTTTGTCCTGGTTTTCAAAGACAGGTATTTGCTAAAGAAGGCAGAAGCCTCC
>VYZT01020536.1:3876-22115 GCA_013400735.1 Pomatostomus ruficeps
TTGGTGATATGGAACTTTCCTTAATTTCAATAACTAAGAAAATGAATTCAAAAGAAGTATAATAGTATTTCAGATCTTGCTGTGAGTACTGTGCAGTAATACAGTACTGTCTGGCACTAGTTATTGTCACATGAAATATTGCATTACAGAGAATAATCACAGAATCTCAGTCCATTCTGAGTTGGAAGGGACCCAAAAGGATGACCGAGTCCAGCTCCTGGCCCTGCACAGAATCATCCCAAGAATCACACCAAGATGTTCACCGTGTCTCCCATCTTCCCCTTTATTCAGCCATTTGGTTGCACTTTGTATTTCTTTGTCAAAAATAGTAATTTCGACATAATATTTATGGGATTTGTTTTCTCCTTCTGAGATTTCATTACTTTTAATCATCCTCTACTCTCTGCCCCACATGATACTTTAGACTTAGTCACATAATCTGTGACCTTGATTATCCAAAGCTTCTTGGTTTTTGAAAAATGAGTCATGACTACTTTTTTTCTATTAAGTAACAAGAGACTTAAGTTTTCCAGGGTCCAGCAATGTCAGGCATATGTCACCTGCAAAAATAGTTAGGTAAAATCAAAATTCAAGTAAGTAAACTGCGACAGAATGACTTTATATACAGATATCCTTTCCATGAGGTACATTGATAAGAAGTCAGTAAGAACTTCATCGAAGTCATATCTGTCCCTAATGTAGGCTTCTGTTGCCACTGGCTGATGCATTGGTCTGTGCTGAAGAGGGAAGATGCCATTTGCTGAAGGGGGCCTTCCTAGGACAGTTGACAAGTTAGGGCAGCTCAGTATCCTTAGTAGTCCCAAAAGAGCAGCTCTTGTGCAATTAGCCACTCAACAGCATTTCGTTAGGTCGCTACTCCATGAAATATTCTTTCACTTATTTTAATTCTAAACTCTGGCAAATTGTAAGTACACCGAGCAAAATATTTTGAAGATATCTAAACTCTGATTTTGCTCCATGTCTTCCTGGACTGCCATAAATGTAACCAGATTTGCACTATGATAAATGGGGGGGCAAGTTGTGTAATTTAAAAACTGACAGTACGAAACCTTTCTAATTCTTTCTTTCTAATTTCTTTATCAAGCTTCAGATAGTTTTCACTTTATAAAGGATATCCTGTCAGGTGCAATTTCTTTTTATGGAAATTGGCTCTTTTTCACTTGTTCTTGATGCAGTTCATATTCATGTCACTCATGATCTCAATTTTTCAAAAATTAATTAAATTACCAGATTATGATACAGGTTTAGAAGGCATAGTGAGAACTTGGTGAATGAAAATATGTACATCATGGTTTTAGTATGAGATTTAGCATGAGACTGTAGCATTCCCATAAAATTGTTAAAAGAGGTAATGTTGCTGAGGCATTATTTGTTATCACTAAACAAAGAGCATAAGAAGCATTTGGGCTATTGGGGTCATTTATGTTGTTAAGGATAGCTTATACAGAAGATGTAGGTTGATTTTGAAAATTTTTTCTTTTTTCCCCAGTGGAAATTATTTGCTCCTAAAGCAAATAAAGAAATAATTGCTTCTAAAATGAGCGACTCAGCTTAATTGACTAAAAGCAATGAAAATGAGCATGTCAGGAAATACAAAGAAAGACAGGGAGTGAGTCTTCCCACTCTAAAATATCCATGTTTGATTCCCGGGGATATTACTGTATGAACTTCCTCTTTTGGCAAAGGAAAAAATTATCTTGCCAAGTCTAAAATGCCTATTGAGATTTCAGGGCTTGCAGATGACTCAAGAGAAAAAATAATCTGTAGCAAAAGTAATTCTGGAATGTTGAAGATGGGAGAGAGAGGAGTAGTCTTAAGGCTGTGGGTTGTATGTAGTTGATTTGGCTTGTTTTTGTGTTTAGGTTTATTATGCTCATGTGGGAGTCAATCTGGTAGTATAGTTCATAAACCCTATAATTTAGAGAGGTGATTTTCTTTAAAGTATATTATTATCTTTATACTGAATTTGTTTATATCCTCTTAATAATAAATAAGGTCCCTATAGGATATAGGTATGCCTGGGAAAGAATGAAAAGTAATAAATTGGAGCAACTAATGAGCCAGAATATAAACTGAAGTGGAGGCCTGGTCTTTTTCTGTTAGCATATGATTTCTTGATCAAAAATTAGCATCCAGAATATCTAGTGGAACTATTATGCCAGACAAAATTTTAAAGTTTTAAAATTAAATTTTAATAACTATGTCTAGTGTTCTGTTTGCATGTACAGATACTGTTTGACAAGTAGGTGTCAACATTTAGTGTTTCACTGGAAAGGTGAAATCAATGTCGTTTATTTTCAATGTATGATTGGTAACTTCATACTGAAAAAGCCCACTGATTTAGTGTGCTTCATTTGCTTAAATACATGTAAATATGTATATAAATAAGGTTTATATGTAAGATAAAATGAGCTACTTCCTGAAGTTCTAAAAGTTTTGGATGTTAGATGCAGGTATCTATTTTCATAGTTTAAGATTTTCCAATCTTGGGTGAGCATTTGTTTTATTTTTAAACAGCACTGGGATTCTTAAGTCATATTCATGGTTGACTGTCAAGCCAAGTATATAGGATTTATGCTTCTGAGAATTGTATTGGGTTTTATTTGGCATGGCTAGTTTCATGAATCAAATGTTTGGTTTTCTCTCAATGTTAGCATTCAGTCTGTTCTCAGTGAGACTTCCATATATAGTGTGCAGAAGGACTGCAGACTATCTGATAAAAGCAAAACATAGTAGGTAAATCAGAGTTCATAGTGTTTCATTTTTCATAATCTGTGTCAGAGCAGGTATAATTTCTTCTTTGTCCCTTTAAAAACATAACAGAAAATCTGGAAAAGGTGTTGTTTGGGTTTTTGGTGTTTTTTTTTTTTTCTTTATAGATATTAAATGTTGTGTTTTGCCTTTTTCAGTTTCTTGCCATTACTGTGACAGGCTCTTTGAACAATGTAGTATTGATTTTTCCCTCTTGCATTTGAAACTGGAGAACACAGGTGTTTAGTATCTCTGAATTTTATCTTTGAATGTTCCTATCTTCAGAAATAGTTAGTTCTATTAAAATATTATTCCTACTAAAAAAACAGTAAATACTTTACCATACTGGAATATTTGTGTAAAATGAATGACCCCCAGTGGTCACGTTGTAGATTACCCTCTGTCTTTTGCCACTTTTCCTAACAGGCATAGAAATGGAATTATTTTTAATGGGACACCTTTGGTAAATGATTTTTTTAGTAAAGAATTACTTTCAATATGAAATTGCAACAGTCTGTCCTGAAATATGCACTTTAACAGCTGAGGAGAACTGCTACATACAGACGATAATGAGAAGGCAGCTCTAGCTGGAAATTGTTCAGCTCAGACCCACGTGTACAACAGCAAGGTCTGCTCCCAGTTACATTTAGGCTTTTACCAAATATCTTTGTTTCTTCATGTTTTTAGGAGGCATTAACTGGAGGTCCTTTTAAAACAAAATGAAGTGGCATCAGGAGGACCTTGTAGTAATAGACAAGTAATTTTGATATCTGCTCATCATAATTAAGTGTTAATGTTTTGAATTACCAGATATTCTTCTCTTAATTAGTTATCTATATTAATCACAGATGCAGAACCAAAAATTTTATCTGCAAAACTCCTTCCAGTAATGCAAAAGGAATATTTTGTCATTATGATTCTATTCTGATCAATAGGATTTGAAGATTATTGGCTCCTTAGAGGCTGCAGTGCTATATACTGCATAAATAGATCTTTGCTTAGTAGAGATTTTTTCCCCCTATAGCAAGTTTATTTAATAGATCTTTAATATCTATATGTGTTATTCTACTTAAAGTATCATTCTTTGAAATACAAAATATTTATTAATGATCCTTATATATTTGTCATTCTATCTTTTTCCACTGGGGATCTATATTAAACTAAGACTTTCAGTATATAATACATACTCTCATTTCTCTGGATTGAGTGTATGCATATGAATGTATGTTTTTAAAATTGTATGCATTCTTTAGGTAGTCACTGAACATGAGTAGAGCAAAGAAGATTCACAGCTACTCGGCTCTAAATCAGATTCAGACTTCAATCAAAAAGAATGATGAGACTCTTTAGGGTGATAACTTGTCCTCCTTTTTCAGATATTAATGAGCCCTATTTGTACTGAATTTCAATTCACATCAGTGCTGAAAGTAGCAATAAGAAAGAATTGCAGGTGAGAAATACAATTTTAAGCAGCAGATCAGATTCTTTAGCAAAGCCAGGCTCGGTTTCTGATAAAAATGCAAGTGCCATTCATTGCTGCATTTTGCGCACTGTCCTCAGGCTGCTTACTCCCACTCACGCCAGCTGCCAGATCTTTTCCAGCCCCCACTCAACATCTGATGTAGGTTTTTACATCAGATGCTAATGGAATGAAATCAACTCTATCTGGACCTCAGTGTGATTCAGGAGACTGATATCTGATAACACAAAGAAGACCACCTCAATTTGTGGAGTCTGAGACTGATCTCGAGCACCATGGGGAAGGAGTCATGATGTAAACATTCCATGATCATTATGTAACTCCTAAGGGATTCTCTAACAAATTGAGTCATTTCAAAGGCAGTGATGTAGAAGCACATTATAGACAGAAATAAATTCTTTAAATCCCTATGTCTGAAAATGCATTGTAAGGAAAAGTGAAAGTTGAGTGGAAAGATCAACAGAAACATGGTAGATGCAGCAGAAACAAGCTAAGCCTTAACATGTTGTGTGTGAGAAATGCAAAGCTATCAGAGGCCCACACAGAGGGAGGAGGAGCAGGAGTTCAGGCCGTTGTATTCAGACATACATCCATCCATCACAGTCTGACTACAAAGTAAGAGAAGAAAAGGTATTTTAAAAGGGGATGCATATATAATATTAATCACAGTTTAAGAGGATTAAGTGGTATGTTGCCTGTTAATTTATGTATTGTCACGAGTGTGAGAAGGGAAGCATTTTACCTCTTTGCACTACTCAAGAAAAGAATAGGAACCCCTCCTCACCTGTTCTTGGTTTGTAACTTGAAACTTGTTATTATGACAGTTGGGAAATCAATGGTAACTTGACATGCTGATACATAAAGTGAGTTCATTAGGTACATTTATTTATACTCTCTCATGAAGAATATTTTCTGTCATACAATTTTGGTTTTTATTACAGTTACCACAATTCTCTAGAGAGTCCTTTGACTTCAGGTCTTAGAGATGCTGTTGATGTTATAGACATGCTGTACCTGTTCTGTACCTTAAAGTTATAGTGACTAAGTATGTAACGCAACATTCTTGGTTTCTTCCTAGTCAGTCGACCACTGTATAAAGGAAAAATCTGTGCTGCATATTCTGCTAACTTAAGTGAATTTAAACAGAGCTGGAAATAATCAGTTTTTGCTGTAAAAAAAATTTAATTATTCAGTGCTATCATTATCTTTACTAAACTGAATTTACACTATAGCAAAACTACACAAAACTCATCTATGTTAGTAGAAGCATCAGAAGATAAAAAAATCTTGCCAGACCTACAGTGTTTACACAAGCTTTGACAAGTGAGCTGTGGTAATTTTATTTTACTACCCGGAGTTTTTACTGTGTCTCTTGGGGCTACTTAGTCCACCACAGTGTGCTGCTGCTGTAGAAATGCTGAATACATATTTATAAAAGTGCAATAACCATTTGTCATCTTCATAGATTTCAATACCTGTGTTTGATGGTTTTGGAGCATCCAGATCCAGAAGTGTGATTATGGCTCATCTTTAGTTCTTGGAGTGCTCCGTGCTGTAGCCAAAGTCATGAAAGGTGATGTCAGGTAGGGTGGGATTAATGGCAACCCAAAGGAAAGAGATTGTACTAGGAAAACATCAGAAGGAGTGGGGGAAGTCTGATCTCCAGTATTTATAAACTAGGAGTGCTCAGACACTAAGAATCAGTGGGCATTTTAGAGGAAAATTTTGTTCCATGTTTAAAAAATACTCTTATTTTTCCCAAGTGATGCATAATATGAAACAAAACCTCCCAAAATGCAGGTTATTGTAAACTTAACCTTTATAGGTATAATACAAAGGCTGGTTGTTTTAAACTGTTTTGATGAACTATTTAGCTAATTGATTTCTTTGTTTTTTACATGGTCGCTGCACAAAGTTTACAGAAGTATTTGGTAGATAGTCTCCTTAGCTGGTAGTTTGCGTTAAGTATAAGGTTAGATCTTCTGAAACATGATTTAGAAAAAGAATTAACGGACAGCTTGTGAAGAGAATGGACAGCTATTAAAAAGTTGATTTAGTTTTGGTCTTACATGACATTGACCGTACTTAACCTTTGATTTCCTTTCAGGTTTTAGGTCAAAAGCCAATTGAATTTCTTGGTACGTTTTTTCCCCCATAACCTGTCAGACAGCTACAAGAATTTGCAGGGGTTTGCCAGTTCAGATCATTAAGTTGTACTCTCACATTTCAATCAACATAATGTTTCTTACCTGAGGAAGATCCCCCTTTTAACTCTATCTTTTTCATGTGATAGGCCTTGTCACCTTCAAGAAAGCATACTAAGTAATATATGATTTTCTCTTTCTTCATTAGTACTATGAAAAATTTACCATTACAATGCAAGTGAGGGGGTAAAAGGGCTCTAACAGAAATGCACTGTTTTTCTTTTGGGGTTTTCACTTTTCAGGTATATCCTGCTATCTTGAGCTACATCTTTTGTAACAGGAAAAAGGAAAGAATAGATAAAATCCTTGTCCTTAAGGACCCACTTAATTTAGGGTACGTTATAGGAGAAGCAGGCTCTAGTGGCAGAGGTTAGATGTCAAATGGCCCAAAATGTCCCGCACCTCCCACTGCTTTCCAGTAAAGTGTTTTCATTACCACTGGTTTTCCCAGACTGCCCCACTGATCTTCTGTTCTGACATTTCTTTTGGTTTTCCCAGTTTTTCCTACTGTTCTCTAGCACTTCCCACATGAAGGAAAGCGATCCCACATCACATCACAGTGATCCATTTCTCCCAGCTGAGTTTAATTTGAAGCTGTCTGGAGCTTTGTGAAGAAATGTTTGAAGCAGTGAGAAGATATTTCATTGGTGACTAGAATGCATACATGCATGAGTAATCAAATTAATTCTATAAAGCTTTTTTAATACTGGAGAATATTTACCATTTCAGAGTAAGGGAAAACTGGATATAGACAAAAGCTTTGATGTGGTCACTTGCAAGAAGAATAGGAACCTTAAGTGAACCCTGGCACATGTGTGAGACTCAGGCTTTAAAGCAATTCAGTAAAAACATGTAATCACTCTGGCAGATGCAATTTCAGTGGTGTCATGGGTAACAAGAATAGAAACTAAATTCTTCAGAGCTATAAGACCTGAAAGTTCATGCTGATACTTTTTATCTCTCCCTTCCTAATCTAAGCAGTATAACAATATAGTTGGGAATCAAATCTTCTGTACTTAGATGCTTTTCACAAGAATTTTTGTAGCAGCTGTCAGCATAGAAAATTATATATATATATATTTAATGAACAGATTCATACTGAGAACATGGTACTGTAGATCTGCCTGCTGGCTAAAGTAATGGTGTGAGTTCTTTTTATTTTATTTTTTAATGTTATTTTAAAGGCTGTATATTTTTGAGTGTTCTTCTACTTTTAATGCCTCTTGTTCTTTCCAAGATGGTACCTGTCAAAATCTGAGCTAAATGGCCTTTTTTTCAAAAGCATTTGATAGCATCATTTTTACGTATACAAGGGGTATGTTTTATCCCTTGAAGTAACTTACAGGTTAATTGAATTGTAGGGTTCTGCAATCTCATCTAATATGTAAAAAATAAAAAAAATTTCTTTATTTTCTTAGAGTTCTTGTTATTGCCTTACTGCTCTAAGCAACACTGATGGAAACATGAATCCCTCAAACTGCACATTCCTAAATCATTTTTTAATATGGCAATTGTTTCCTTAAGTTCTTTTCTTTGTGCAGTGCCATGTAAAGTTTATATTTCTATGTAAAGTGTATATAGTTTAAAATGAGATCCATATCTGTTTTTCAATAATTCATAATAATATTGATCAATCATTTTGAGACTGAAAACTCTTTATTTAGATAAGTACTTGTGAAAAAGCTACCTTTTTAAAATAAGCATTGTTCTTCAGTTTCTCAGAACTGTTTGTTTGCTTTTGATAAATTATATCAGAAATCTGGCAAGTAATTAATTCTGTAGCACACTGTAAACTAGAGTGTATTTGTGAATTGTTCCTTTGGGCTGATGTAGCCTCTAAAAATTTTATCTTTATTTGTAACAGGATTAGATAGCATATTTATTAAATGAAATAGAATTTCCCTGCATTTGATATCCACTTGGGCAGGCCATACAGATGTTTCCATTCTGCAAACACCCACTATCTTGAAGTTCGTGGTCTGAAAACCGTATTGGAACATTTTCTTACACATGTGCAAGTGCTATAGTGTGGCACATAGTGGATTTCACAGTTTGTCATGAGCCTCAGTGATTTAATGTTAACACTATGGTTAAACTGCCAACGCATCCAGCCAGGGATGCGAGAGATCACCTTCTCCGCCTGCCCAACAATTGTGATCTATTCATGGGCAGGCAGGAAGGAACACTGGTCAGTTTTAGGGGATTTTTTTTTTTTCTTTTTCAATCAAACCCCTTTCCACAAGCAAGTTGCACAACTTCATTTTAAAAGTGAACACTGAAGCCAACTTGCAAGGCAACAAGTGCACTTAACAGTATCTGAATGGCTATAATGGGCCTGCCTGCATAATATGCATACTGTATATCTTGGGATGAAAATCTCTGAACAGCACAACACATGTGTTAGCTCTGTTTGGCGCATTACACGTGATGACATCTGTTGACAAAGTATTGTTAGCAGCAGAGATCAGAAAGACATGGCATGTGGAGTCAATTGTACCTGCCAACAGCTCAGATTGTATTACATGCCAGGTTTGGAAATCTCTATTAGACTCTGTAGAGTGTCAAAATATAGGTGACTTGACAAGGTTGACTGAGAGGTTTGTGTGTACAGTCAAAGGATTTTCCACTGGTGAATTAAGGGCAGATGTTTTACAGGGACAACTTCAAAGCTTTGGATTTGTAGCAAAGCTGTTTACTGTAATAATAGTGATGCGAGTCTTTTCATTCTTAGGGAAGCTTTCAGGCTTCCCCTTAGCTCACTGACTGGCACCAGGAACATGATTATAAAGAGAACTCAGTTATTCCTCTTACCGTAAGCTGTCCTTGTGATGTAATATCACACTCTAAGCTTTCATGCAATCCTAATATCTAAAATGTTAATAAGGGGAAAAGTTGACAGAAAAGTTACCTCAAACAGTGGCTTATTTCTTTGTAACTGATTTCTGCTAACAGGTGTTGATAACATGTTTGACTCTGAAAGTAGGACTATGCTAGTAAAAATGTGTAGTTAAAAGTCAGACTTCTTTTTGGGCTTCAAGCTGTAGATGTATGCAGGAAACATAGTAAAAAAGTGGGTTTCCATAGGTTTCATTCCAATGCTTGCTATTTAGAAGTTAACCTACATAAGTTTCTATCAAAACTCACAAACTAAGATGCTAATTAAAAAAAACCCCAGACAAACAACTAAAAATCTGTATGCTTTTCTGCAACTTGGTGTTAAATTTTAATTTTCCTAAATTTGACTCTAGTATTTAAATCTGTAAAACCAGCGTTGTTATGAAATAATTGTTACTTCCTGTGTAGCAAGCAAGCAGTGGACCAATGATGTTTTGTCAGTGTTCTCCTAAGAAAACCATGACAATTTCTGCAGTCCAGTAGTCATTTCAGGACTTATGTAAACTAAGTTCAGAATTTTTTATTCCTAAATGTATTCATGTTGTTTTGCTTTGTTATCAAAGTACCATTTAGAGCCTTACTTTCCTTTCTTTCATATTATTGCTTGTATAATTATAATTTTGGGATACTCTTTGATAATATTTGTACAACCGCATTTTGCTAAAATGCACTCCTGTCTAAACTACAGCAGAATTATATTGCTGTACTTGTGGACTTGCTCTGGAGTAGAGCAAGGTAACTTATTCTTACAGGATGGATCAGGGAAATGCAATCCCATTGTTCTGTTCATTGTTACGTGTGGCAGTGACCAGCTGTATGTTTGTCAGTGCCTTCAGAATGCATAGGACATGTTATAGGAATGACATTATCTCAATGTTACACATTTTCATAATTGCTTTTTTCTTTAAAGGAAAATAACACTAGATAGTGATTTCAAAATAAGATAACACAGATAAATGCTATACTGAGTTTGTTCCACCTCAATGTCCTTAGTATAAAAGCCATAATGTTCTGTTTTTGTTGTCCTTTTTTTTCACTGCTTAAAGCCCTGTAAATTAATATTTAGTGTGGAAGTCAATTTGGAGAGCACTTACTGGGTAGGAGAGATTAAGAAATCAATTTCACAAATAATACTTCGCGGCATTTACTTAAAAGTAAAAGCAGCAATTTTTAATCTTGCAGGTCCTGGCCAACTTTCTATACATAAGCCTATGACAATATTTCCATCAAAAAAATCCCTTTGTCTCTCAGCCATTAACATTTTCCACAGGGTTAAATATTCCTCTGGCACTTGTAGGCCTAGAAGAAGTTTGGTTCTGGCACCCGCAGGCATTGCTGGCCCTGCCAGGCTGCCCAGGGGCCTCGGCCGCTGCAGAGGTGCCGCCCCCGGGCCGGCTTTAGCTGGGTCGTCCCAGACCCCCCTCCTGCCTCGCTCTTTTCTTGAGGACCAGGACCCACCCCTGCCATCTTTGCATTGTGTGGCCAGGCCATTGTGTGTGCGTTGGGGCCGCCCTGGGCCGCCGGTTCCCCCAGTTCCTCTCCGTTGCCGGAGGCTGGGCTGGGCTGGCGCTCCTGCCAGGCCCTCCGTGCCCTGGCCTTGCACGGAACAGCGTTAGAGTGAACCGTCCGCTCCTCCGCCTTCGTGTGACACCGAGTGACACAAACACAATTTGAATGTCACTCCTCAGTGGTAGTGAAAATAAATAAAATAAAACCTAGATTAAATTCCTCGAGAACTTGGCAACAATTCCGAGTCATCTGAGCTGAGAGAGGTGGGGAAAAAAACGAGCTTCTGTTTCAAAATCTGGTGATCAGTTTAGAGCTGATCTTGTGAAGAGACACCAGAGTGCTCTGCCTGAAATTTGTTGGAGAATCTGTGGAACCGTGATTGCAGAAAGCAGTTAAAAATGAATTTTGGGAGCATTCACAAATCAAGGACATCTTAAAATAATTGCCTCATTTGAAACAGTTAATCCAAACTTTATATTAAATTGTATAAACCATCTTCCTGTCCAGTTTGCTCTTAAGTCTTTCTTTAGGCATAGCTTTAAGTTGTAGGTAAAACTTCTAAGTAAAGGCAGTGCCTTTATGTGGGCTACCAACCAGGCACAGAGTTGTGTTGGGTTTTTTATCCTTGCAAATCTCCTGAGTAATTTTTACCACATTATTACATATCTGTACTATTCTATATCATAATAATGTGATTTCACGCAGGTAGAACACCTACTAATATATAATAATTCAGACTTCCACCCAGATGTTCTGTAGTTACATTAATTTTACAAATAAACTGTGAGATCACTTCAATTTTCTTCAGCACTAAGCTGGAAAAGCTGAGACTGTGAATTTGGGAAATTGAGGACTGGTACATTGAAAGAGAGAAAGATTTCCATGTAACCCCAAAATTTTCTAGGTAATTTGGGGAGAAGAGTAATAGTTTTTCTTCTGTGCTGTATTTATGTTACTCTAAACACAGTAAATCCAAGGTTTTAGTTGATTATCTTTTGGGTAAATGAAGGTAATATACAGAATATAGTATGAGTTTAGAGTAAGATGTGTAAAAAAATGGAAGGAAAACCCCCACCAAACAACCCCAGAGTGATAAACTCAATTTTAGAGCTGGAGGAAAGATGTGCAGGCAGAATGGTTTGGGGAAAGGAGAACCCAATTTGCTTTTTAATGGTTTGCCTTACCAACAGAACCAGTGCTGCATTTTAGGGTTTCATATCAGTGTATTCTCCCTTTGTTTGTTTAATACTAGGCAAGCTCAAGTGCATTATCCCTGGTGATTTTATCTGTCCTATAGCAAAACTGCAGTTTTGGTTGAATATTGTAGCTGAGATATTTCTTTGTTGTTCAGATTTTGATCATATGTGTGTAAGAAAAGTTTTTGAATGACAAACCTAGGAAATGTAATCTTTTCTAAAATAATAGCAAAAAACAGCAACAGGTACTGCAAGCTAATTTTTTCCTAGTGGTGTTTGGAAAAGCAATCTCAGATAGAAAAGACAGTAGATTTTCAGTATCCATGCATCCTGTTAATCATTCCAGTAACTGTTGGTGTGATTACAGAATGTATTTAATGGATTTTAAGATCGTTGTTGTTACTGGTAAGCCTGGGGCCTGTGCATTTTAACCTTTAGAACCTCTCTGTAATTTGTGCTGCATAAAAAAAAAAATGAGAAAGCTATCTCCTCTCTAATAAACTGAGAAATAGAGTAAAACAATATGTAGGTGTACAGAAGAGAAAGACAAGCAGTAAAAAGTTGAAAGAAATAACATGCCTCTTCACTATTTTCCCAAGTGATGTGATTATGGGACCCATAATAAATAAATTAAGATTACTGGAGTTATTAATTTTGGGCAATATTCCACACTTTTCTTTCTCATCAAGAGCTTTATTTTAACAGGGTAATGATCATTGTCTTGTTTGGAAGATCTCTCAAAATACTTAGGACTCCCATGATTTTCTGACATTTTTTTGGCAGCTGATTACAATCTCTTGAAGGGATGCTGTTTAGGTCAGGAATTTCTGGCTGATTTTCCTGTGAGATTACAGTTGCAGCTCCAGCTGGTAATTGTGGGTAATTGTCTCACCTGCCATCGAGTGAAGCTTGTGGTCTCAGGCTGAGTATTTCCTGACAGAAGCTCACTCAGTTTCCTTTTTTTTGTGCAGAAGGGAAAGGCAGAGTGGATTCTGGCAAGAGGACAATTGGGGTTATCACTAGTGAAGGCAGAAGGCCCCATCAAACAGTGGTGTGATGTCACTGGTCACCTCTCCCCAGAACTGAACTGGTGTTTGCTAGTAGGCTTGGTTTGTTCTTCTCTTTGCTCATTTCATTAACTTCTGAAAATGCTTGAGTTGGGAAGGACAAATGAACAGGGTAGAAAAAGATAGTATGCAGGATTTAAATTGACAAAAGTGTGAATGCCAGTTTCGGAATAAGAGTTTTGCAAGCATATTAATGAGAATAATCTTTTGATTTTCAAGGGCATCCTCTGGTGGTGCTTTTGCTCTGTATTTGCTTTTCCTTCAGCTGGCAAAACTGACCTTTGCACTCAAATGAAAATTAACATAAAGAAGTAGTGATAATTAATTACTTTAGATGATAAAAATTACAAGTTCCTGGGTATTCACAGTAAGAAAAAAAAAAAAAAAGACGTGATTTTCATTGGTACAAATGAACCCAGGAGTCTTATTCAGAAGATAAGCCCATTAATAGTCAATTCTTCATGGACAGTCTGAGTATGAAGAATTTGTGCCAGCTAGGCACATCTGTGTGCATGTGACTGATAGCTTCAAAGGGATCTCCTTTTAGCAGTAACAGGTGTAAAGATTCCTGTGATGCAGGTATGATGGGAAAATGGGGACTACAAATTACGAGTAAAGACAGGATAGTTATGCTGTCCAGTAACTTTGTGTACATTTTTTGTAAGCAGTTATTGCTAAAAACATCCCAGTTTCCATTTGTGTTTTTAAGCAGTCGATAGATAATAGTTTCTGCTAGTTGATCAGTGAATAATGATGTATTTGTATGTAACACTATATTTCTCCAAGATTTTGTGTCTTGGTAAGCGAAAAGTAGGCAGAACTGAATTTCAGTGAGTTTCTAGTATGACATTAGGAGTCTTGCTTTTGCAAGAATCAGTAGTTCTTAATCTGCTTTTAGGAGGCAGTGCTTTTTTCTATCTGTATTAGTCCTTTAATGTGCAGCTTGTAGTACTTGCTTGCAATGAGAAATCTGGGAATTTCTTCTCAAGTTGTTCAGATGTTTATGTGTTATATGTGAGCAAATTTGCAAAGCCATAACTGATAAATATGATGTTCTGGGAGCTGGAATAAGCACCATGATTTTCTCTGTCAACAGGGCACTATCCTGGTTGCGTAGTACTCATTTAAAACAATTATCTTCCAATATTTTGGGAGGGGGAGGAGTTGTGTTGTGAGGTGGAAATACAAACAAATTTGCCATCAGATTGATCAAAAGTGTCTTTTTCCACATAGACATGTTAACTCACAAAATTTTTAATTGGTGCCATAAATGGCATTTAAACACATTTTTACTGTATTTAAAAAAATTGTGATGTTTAACTTGGCTGAACCCCTCTTAACACTTAAATGTTAGACCTACCCTGTAGCTGTTATGGAGCCAGCAAATTACAAGAGATGTTTGCTTAAATTATAAAAATATTGTGTGTGGTGCTTATATTGAATGTCACATAAATGTATTCTGATCACACAGAGAATTAGACATATTTACTCACTTCCCCTCCCAAGTTATGAAGCTGAGTTTCACAAGAACATTTTAAGAATCAGTAAACTTACCTATCTGCAAAGTTGAGAGCATGACAACTGGATGTAATATATTAACAAGGGTGCTTTCAGTGTATCTTCCTTTATTCTACTTGCTCTTGAAAGATTCTCTTAGAAGTTGTGCGAAAAGCAGAGAAATTATTAAAATACTTACCTTTTTTCTTTGAGACTATATATTTAATGGACTGGTTTTCTCTTCAGATATGTAGAGTTGTGCAGGTATATTCTTTTGCTTCCAGTCACTAGAGTTTCTTCATGATTTTCTTGTTCAGAAAAAGGCTCCCCTACACCTCCAACTCCCCCTCCCGCCCAACCCCCATGGCCTAACCTGTGCAGTTTTTCACACTACATTAAGTTAGTGGGATTAAGCTGGTGGAGTGAATGCCTGCTGTCATCATGGAAATCAGGAAAAAATCCCTTTTAATTATTTTGTAAAGCTGTTTGAAGCCATTAATGCCTATCCTTATAAATGTTGTCTTTCTCAAATATTTGTTGAAAAGTCAGGGGACATTTTTCAGAACACCAAGCAAAGTCTGCACCAACCGCCAGGAGTTATTTTGTCTCATTGATGTTTGCTATTGAGAGGGACAAGCTCTATTAGAAGAATTGTTGAAGTGATTGTTCTTATTATTTGTCCTTAGTTATCATAATTAATAGAGCTGTCAAACACAAAACATTTCACATTGTGGGCAAAGTCTATACTTGTCAGCTAAATAATCTATCAGTAAACTGAAACCAAGGTGCTGGGATAGGATGGTGCCAGCCAGTGGTACAGCAGCAAATAGAATACTGAAAGCCTTTTGGAAGTTTTGCATTGAAGCTCAGTAATGGCTGATAAGTGGTTGAGTTTGATTAATACACCAGAAAGGAGTTTTCTGACTCTTGTTGCTACATATATAAAACTTGGGTTTATAGAGAAAGAGAATTTTTGCATGTAAGTGACTAACATTGAAAAGAAAATTGGATTTCTTTTGTATTGATTAGGAGTGTCACTAACAGTTTTATCAGGTTTGGAGAGACAGGAATGAACCTGCCTGTGCAGATTAATCAGTGGAATAACCTCTCAGGCAGGAGGTAAATGAAAATAAATTACTTGCCTGCGTGAAATCTAAGTCTGTGGAGACTGCTTTAATATCATGTGTGCTGCACTCAAAGGCTGGTACCTGATGAACATTTGAAACCTTCCTCTTTTTTGTGCACAAACAAAAAACACCCCTCACCCTCAAGACTGAATGCCTAGAGGAAGGACAGAACAGAAAATTAAGTCCGAAATTTTAGTAAACAAGCAGACAGCTACAGGTTATTAGTAGAATACCACAGAAATGGGAGGAAAGAAATGGAGTACATTTAGCAGAGTGACAACATTTATTTAAAGACAGATATTTCATTCTCTGAGTTTCAGATCTAAAAATTGGCACACATTACGCTGAAGATTGCTTTTTCTCAACATGTTGAAAAGCAGTCTTTGGAGTTATATACTTCTTGGCATTCTCAGAGGATACCAAGTAGGTGATACAGTATGAAGAGAAGTCTGTGAAGTACATACAAATGCATATGTAGTACTTAAAAAAACTTTTGGTGAAGGAACAGTTGCGTAGAAACAAAATTATCCAAGGAAACATTTCCATGCAATCAAATGTGGTATCACACAATGAAAAGAGACCTTAGTATGGCAGCAGGCCTGCTAAGCAAATTAATATTCTGAGCTTTAACTTCATGGCATGTGGCTGTAAGATTCCATGCAGGTGCATAGCTGTTTATTTAAATCTTTGTCCTAAGCATAATAAAGTCTTGAAAAGATATTTTAGTAGAGGAGGAGAGGGATTCACTGGTGGTTTATTAAAGTAAGTAAAATAAAATCTATTTCTCTTTCAAACTACTGATCTGGGTGAAGAACTAAAGCTCATAACCAAAATGAAAACAACAGGTGGGAACCTGGAGTTGGGAAGTGCTAACTGCTGGTACCACCATCCTGATATGTTGATCAGTATATCAATTTCACAAGACAAGTATTGAAAAGTGTAATCATGGCTCAAGCAAAACTATTAATAGACAGACGTCCCCTCTCTGTACCTCTGCACCTCCTGAAGAGGTATTGCTGTGCTGCAGGGAACAAGGGAGGTGTTAGCCTTGCAGTACCATGCTGTCACTGTGGAGAGTGTGACACAGGCTGAGAGGGTCTTGTGTGACAAAATGGAGAAAGGAATCGGCTTCTCTTGCATTTAGGGAGCGGAATGAAACCAGTCTACCCCCTACTCTCATCATTCCTTGAAAGTATTGTGGGGAGTGGAAAGGGTCTGTGGTAATTCACTTCTTTACTCGGGTTCATCTTCTGACTCGATAGCTTATGCACTCCCTGGCATTTTGGTTTGAGTGACAGCCAAAGCAGCTGAAGAGAGAGCAGAACTGACTCCCTTTCTCACTGTCTGCACTGCCATCTGAATATAAGTAGTAGTTCTATGAAGTTTATATGCAGCTAGGTCTTTATTCCCAAGAGATACAAGGAAGCCAGTATTCCAGCTGGGAATCTGTCAAACAGTTTGTTGGCTGAAACACACATGAGATGGGAAGAAACTAGAGGGTGGGAGGATTGTGGCACTGAATGTTCAGTAGGATTTGGGCGTATCCTCAGTGCCTTCATTGTAAGTTCTTCTAAACCTTCTTGTTCACTTTCATGTCTGTTCTTAGAAATGAAAGTCATGTTAAATTGAAGAGTCATCTAAGAATAAGGTGTGCTTTATGTTTGTTCCTCTGTAGAACTTGGTCAGCCAGCCTTACCTATTTGTAACTGGCAGAAAAAATATCAGAGGAAAGAATTTAAGCTTCATAGGAAATGTTTAAACCATCTGGAAAGATGCTTCAAGTATGTTTCCTCGTGATATAACCAAAGGCAGTTTTTTCTTTTCGAAAAAGGGCATTTTAATGTTCAGATATTGCAAGATTTAATATTTGTTTCAGCAGTCTCTGGGGTTTTATCTTGAAAAAGGCCTTAAAGCTATCAGGACATTTTTGTATAGGCTAATTGTCCCACCAACTTCCTGCCACTCATTTCCCCTTCAAAGAGTCACATAATCTAGCCTAGAATGAAATAAATCATACTGTGATTTGCAGTATATGGATCATTGGAAATATTTTGTCCATAAAGGAACAAACAAAAGGAACAGTCCATAAAGGAATTCAAAGTGAAGAGCGACATCCTAGACACAAGTTCATTTTCAGCTAAGGTTCTTGCATCTATAATGAATCAAGATGGTGGGAGAATAAAGGAGGAGCGCTAACCTGTCATGAGAGCTTTTTACCTTAACAGAAAGAGTGACAAAGAAGTATCTTCATGATAAAATACATAAAAGTATGTTTTATATATTTTACCCATATTTTTCAAAAGTTTTTGATACTACCAAATGAATGCAGGCTATTTCTTGATAAACTCTGCTTGTCTGTTCCTTCACTTCATTAAGATGCCTCAGAGAAACGGAAAAGTAAATGTGGGTAATAGCGTTTCCATATTAGTTTCTCTAGCAGTGTCTTACTCAGAAATGAGACATGGCAAATTAATATCAGATTTTCTTTGGTT